>JAQGAC010000008.1:0-108718 GCA_034696585.1 Isotomurus maculatus | reverse complement strand
TTATTTTGACCTTGGGGGTGAATGCATACTTAGCTGTAAAGGAGGATTTTGGATTTTTGCCTCACCTAAGAAAAAGAGGTAGAACCCTTTTATGTCGGTTATAAGTTATTTCTCTGAACTGAAGGAATTGTATTTTTCTTTATTGGGCTTTAGACATGCAAATTCAAGAAAAAACAGCGTAAAATTACTGAGAAAATAACGTCCATTATTCCCCAGCAGATGACGAGTTTAGAAAACACGTACGACTGCGACTCCATTGGTAATCATAAAGCCAATGTTAATACTAGTAAAAGAGTATTGACATTTAACACTAACCGCCGTGCAAGTATTTTTAAATATATAACGTGTAATTATTGGTCAGATGAAACGGATCAGGATAAGCAGGGAGCATGTTCATCTACCTCATCAAAGGAATCTCGTCATATGAAGAAAAACGAGCCTTCATTCATTGACGAAACTAGCAGCAGTGACGACGTCCTGCTCGTAACGGATTTCGGTAATCGAAACCACCTGTGTCTAAAAACGGTACCAAATTTTCAAAGGAAATTCAAGACGATAACGCCTTTTGAATTGCAAAGCGTTGTAATTCTCAAGTGGAACTCGGTCTTTCAATCGTGCTATTGGAATACTGATTATTCTCCTTCGTCGTAGTAGTCGACTTTCTCTGTCTCGAAGACGCTCCGAAGACATGATGATTGATTTTAAGCTCCTAGGTCAAAGTTGAATGGGTGTAAGTGTGGGGGTAGACCACACTTGAAAAAAATACAAGTGTAGTGCGAGTGCTCCCTTAAAAATTTCATTAGGAAAACCAAGTTAGGGTTGCTAAGGGAAAGTATAGTGAAAGTGAAGTGAAAGTGCGGGAAATTCATTAGGAATGCCAAAACGCTTTCACTTCACTTTCACTACCCTAAAATCGGTGGTTAGGTACCATTAGGAATACGACCATAAGTCAAACTATAATACGTATAAAATGATTTTAAGCCGATTGTCCTTTATTTCCAGATTTTGGAAAGAGTATAAATTTTAATTTTAAATATCTCCTCATTTCACTTTAGTCAAACTGACTGACGTGTTCCACAGTTCTTCAGCAGTGTCTTCTCTGGAAGCTTCGAATGGAAGTTTGGCTGGTGCAACTCCATCACGAGTTTCAAACATATTTTTGGGACCAAAATAACTCCCTCCACTTACAGCTTCTGTAGTTGCTGCGTACAGCACAGGAAGAGCTGCTGTCTCCGCTGAAGCCAACAAAAATCTTCCAAAATATCGGGTAAGGAATGCCATCACACTAGCTTCGCCATAGCCATTTTTAAACATTTCTGTTGAGCCACACATTCCAGGATGAGCAGAAACCGACAAAACACCCCAGCTTTCATTTATACTTCGTCTGTGGAGTTCTTGGCTGAACAGAAGGTTAGCCAATTTGCTTTGCGTGTATGTCTGCCATCCCACAGGTCTCTTGTTAAACATGAGGTCATCAAAGTTGATAGATGCTTCATGGGTAACCAATGAAGACACGTTTACAACTCTGGAAGGTCGCTTTCTTAAGACCGGCAGCAGATTCGCAGTAAGTGCAAAATGCCCAAGATGGTTCGTACCAAAAATGAGTTCAAATCCGTCTTCAGTGTTTCTTGTTTCTTCGGTGGAATTTATTATGGCTGCATTGTTCACAAGAATATCCAGTACATCATACTTTTCTCTAAAGCTGGTAGCAAACTCTTCAATGCAGCTTAAACTACTTAAGTCCAATTTCATGACTTCTAGGCGAGCGTGACGATTAAGGGATTCCACAATTTTATTTCTGGCTTCAATTCCTTTACTTATGTTTCTCACTGCTAGGATTACTGTTGCCCCTGCTGAAGCCAAACAACGTGCTGTTTCAAAACCGATGCCGCTGTTGCTTCCAGTGACAATTGCTAGTTTTCCTTCAAGTGAAGGGATATCTTTGGAAGTCCATTCAATTCCTTTACCTGATAAAGAAAAACAGTTGTTTAATTTTGTCGCGATAACTACTTTAATATAAGATGTACTTAGGTTACTAAATACTGGAGGCTGCAAAAGTGATTTAAGAAAATATACAATCGTAAGTAGGCAACTCCAAAGTTCTGAAACATGGCCCAATGTCCGTGCTACTGCTAATGTAAAATAAAAAGAATATTTAATTGTTATTAACTATTTAAGTATCTTTTGATGTTAAAATTGTACCTGTCCTCTCAAGGGTACACGTTAATGTAGCTAACAGCATCCTACAAAGAAGGAAGAAAATTTACACGACACGACATGTACACAGCTCGTTTGTGTTTGCACAGAAATGAGAAACACAAACTTGTAGGAAAATTACACTTGTTTCAATCCTTTATCTGATAATGTAAATTAAATTCTCACGAGCTGCTAAAGTAAGTAAACTCTCAGGTATACACAAGTCTTCTGTTCTGAAATCCCTGCAAGTTGTTCAATGAAATAAACTTGAAACAAAACCTGAAGGATAAAACCCAATTGCAGTGCAAGCCCAAGTATTTTTTTCTTTGTGCAGCTAAATTAGATAAACTACCTGGGATTTTATTCACATGATTCAGAATGGAGGATGTAAAGTTAATGTTCGTCGGCTTAGCCGGGTATTCAGAACAAATTGCAATCATCAGGAAAAATCTGAAAGCTTTGGCTCATTTGAGGTAGTTTATTATTGTTGAGCTACGGGGCTTTTATCACTGTCATGAGGGCAACTCCAGCTTGCAACCTATTAAAAATGCTTTAAAGCTGATTCATTTAACTTGAAGTCCAAGTTTAAACCTTAACATTGAATCGAATGCTGTAAATTGAATTTCTCACTGACTACTACACTTGGGAATGCTTGAGATGCTTGAGTATTATATAAGTGGTGTGAAATCTTCTCAGGATCAATCCCTGTAAATTTGTTGGCTCGAGTTATTGGTGATTTTTTAATGGCTCAAAGGAGGAAAGTTTTGTGTTAGTGAATCTTATAAACTGGGAATAGGAATTCGTTAAGGAAAATCTTCAAGATTTATACACAACGCAAATCGTAATGTTCCTTGGATGCTTGTGATAGGTTAATTAAGCTTACTAGTATTTTTTAATTGCTAATATACACGGTTGATGATCTTCTGTGTTCCTAGTTTCTGCCTGTGGGATTCCTCCGATATTAATTTGCAGTTTCGACTCACAAATTGTTTATGTAGGAATACCCTATTAACATTTTATCAGCGTTGTTTTCCTACAAATAGAAATTGTAGTTTGGATAAATGATTCCAGTTCGCCCTTCACATCCGAAAGTCGCACGGTCCTCCACATTCGCAGCATCCACCCGGTACCCAACAAAGCCACGGCTACGTGGTCCAGTGGTCTCATCACTGGACTCACGCTAGAACGGGATTGTGCTCGGTCGCTCTCTCATGAGGCTCGAGTCCCAGTAGTGGCAAAATCAACGAAAAAGCTGGTGGGTATATAGCTGGGCTGCGTAGTGTGCATTTGTTCATGCTGATACCTCGGTGGGTATGACGGTGTTGCACTCCCCAGACCTAGGATTGCCCTGGTTTGCTTATCTCTGACAGGTGATTGTCAAAATAGAGATAATGCACGGTCCCTAATATATCAGCTTTGTAGAGTATATAGGAGTTTCTGCAATAAGTCCTAAACGGCTTCGGCAGAGCTCACCGCAAGGAGAGCCTCCTACAACTACATACATACATACCCAACAAAGGTCATAGAAAGGTCAGAGGAGCAGGTTGATGGGACTGAGCGACGTGGGGCACGGAAGCTCGCTGGGAGTGGTTGGTGGGTTTTGAGTTGAGAGTTGAGAGTGGCGGATGCACGCGGGAACTGCTAACCCTGCCAGGCAATCGAATGCTGAAGTTATTGACCGCAATTTGCCTTTAACTTGCTATGATTTATTAATTAGATAACTTATTAATTTACACGTTTTAAGCACTTAATTTTCTAACCATAAGGCATAATCTTACCATTGTATATTTTTGTATCCGATGGTTGACACTTGTGTAACAATTTTTTACACTAGAGCAGTGAACAGGCCTAACAATCCCTTCTTTCAAATTTGAACCCTTATTTATGCATTTTTTATTCAAAATTTAATTAAAACCTTCAACGTTGGATAGCTTTTTCTGTGTAGGATGAGCCAGAATTAAAACCGGCTGAGGACAGATTACAAAAACGTGAATATTGAAGTCATAAATGCGAGAGAAGATGTTACTTAAAGAAAGATGCCGAACTTCCTTTTTCTCTCAACTTCACTTTGAATATTCACTTTCAGATTTGTTTCTTCAAGACAACGCTTGCTAGAGAATATTTATTGTGACAAATCACACAACATCGTACACATACTTTCTAAGCCCCACAAATGAACTACCGCTTGATCCAGAACAATCCATCCTGAATCCCACATGTTCGTAATAAAACACGAAAAGAAAGGACAGGTCCATTTATCCCACAATCGTCCTTTCTCAAGTTTATGGGTTGAACGAATGCCTGATATGCTTTTAAACGACGAATCCATTTATGTTCACTAACTTTTTGTAAGTTGAATTCTTTTTGTATAGGGTGTTTCATTCAAGAGTATACACTTAGTTTCTTTTGTGGCTATGAATCCACTTCATATTTTGAAAATCTACAAAGAGCATATAAAAGCTTAATAATTTCTGGTTAATTGTCAATGGAAGGATTTTCAAAAATTTTGGTCTTTGGATTAAAATACGGGGTATGTTTTCAGTGGTCAAAATTTCCATTTTTTTATGAGGTGGTCATTACAAATCTCGATTGAAAGCGATATTTTCATTTTAAACTCTGACTTTGAAACAGATTTAATAAAATTTTCATTCTTGAATGAAAAAAAGGCTTTGTGCGAACCAGTGCAGCATTAAAGTGCAGGTTTAGCATGCTTGTCACGGAATCACATGCCTGTACGCAAATTAAAATTTTCCTTGCGTTGAAGATAACCAGTCAAAAAAGACACTATTGATGAAATAATCTTTCAAAAATTTAAGGTTGATTAAAAATTTTATCAAAATTTTGCGGAAGGGATGTTTCCAGCGGTGTTGAATTGAAAGTTTTTAAGTGGTTACCATGCTGGATTTGACATTAGCGAAAACATCCCATTTTGGAATCCAAAAACCAAAATTTTCAAAAATCCTTTTATTGAGGTTTGACCAGAAATTATTAAGCTTTTGCATGCTTTTTTCCGATGCTCAATATTTCATGTGGTTTCGAAGCCACACATGGGACCAGGTGTATACTCTTGAATGAAACACCCTATAGCACACTTAACCACAATAACCACCGATTCACTTCCACCTGCGATTTTGTCCTTCTTGCCATTCACTTCATCCTATCATTTCATCAACATGCTTCATACTTAATATTAATATTCCTCACTCCAGTTTGTCACATGATATCCTGTTCACACTACTCAATTCTCCTTGTCACTCGAATTCTCTCGGTCGGTATTGTGTATTAAAGAACTAGAGTAGTGTCTTAAGTTCACAGAAAGAAACTTCTTATTCTTTTGAGTTCTGCACCCGTGTTTCGTCAGAACTGACATAAATAACCTAATTACAACTCTTGATCAAGTTTAAGTCTTAACTGTCAAATATGGATCCTCATTCAAGACAATTCCAGGTTTAAAAAGCTCAACCTCTTGTCTCCTTTAATTATAATTCACTTTCTTCTTTAGAATGATGTGCAATCTGCAGCTCACACTGACACTCATTGTCAGTGTAAGCAGTAATTGGAGCCTTAAGATGTGCGAAAAAACTAAAATCTGTTACAGTATGTCCGGTGTTTATCTAAGTTAATGTAATTTAGATTCTAGGAGGAATCTTTGCCTAAGCACTAAGATATGAGTTCGCATTGTAAGGTAATATATATTGTTGGAAAATCTTTAGCCCCAATAGGTGATTCAACCTTTTATTAATCTCAAACCCTCTTCTCATGAAATTATTCTTTCATCTTTGAGTTTGAGATTACAACCTATAATACAATTTGAATGTAGTGATGAATGCCTTAGGCTGTATGAGGTTGAATGGACTGCATCCGTGCTCAAATGGACATGTCAGACATTCACAAAAGAGCAACTGCACTTTTAAGAATTCCACGGTCAACTTGGCTGCAAGTGCAACTCCCTAGTGATATTGCAAATGATGTAATGTAAGATTAACAAAAACGAGGTTGATGGGTAGAAAGGGGAGAGATAAGGTTTTAGGTTTAGGATCGGAAATAAATAAACTAGTCGCAGAAACAATAAACTTCAATTATAGACTTCTCATTTGTATTGCATTCACTAGCCAGTCTCATCTTGCCTCTGATTAACTTCATACCTCACCTTCAATCCCAATTCTCGAATTAAAGTTCATTCTTTCTATATTTCAATCTTATTCTCATAAGGAACTGACAAAGGTTGTAGCGAAATTTTGTATACATTTATATATTTTTTTGTATTTTTCCGATTTTGTGTCGCATTTACCTCAGCAACACTAAAATCAATCAAAAAGATTCACAGGTGATCCACACGGTTTGCCGTTTCTAAAAGGACCAATCGATAAATGCAAACCACTTTTTGATGTAACCAGTCACGTAATACTTTGCTAATTTTGAAGTGTATTGCTAAGATGATCAATAGGATCATGCATTACATACCCTCATGAAAACCAAGAATCCCAAAAGGCTGCTATGCTTTTCCACAAAATATCTGCTCCCACATATGTGGGATACACACAAAATCAGCGTTTTTACCGCAGTCATTTATCAATGACATTGTTTGCAATACAGCCTATCAAAATCTAGAAGATGCTAATACCTGCTTCTGGTTTTTCGACTAAACAAATAATAGCATATCATATACTACTATTCTACATGGAAAAGACATGTACCTTGGTTAGAGCAATCCAAAGTACGGCTAAACTTACATACAAAAAACACGCTTTAAAAGATTAATTATACAGTGATGGTATCCTGGAACAATTATTTATTTATAGGTATGCCGTTATTAAATGACAATAATGTGTCTGAGGTTGAAAAATTATTGCTGACGGAAATTATCAATGTTGGAGATATTGGAGACACTGTTTTGAATTTTACTCCTCATTCTGAGCATAATGATGAGAATAGAGCTGCTATAAAATTAAAATATAAAGAAAACAATGAAGAGTTCATAAATAAACAGAAAAAGATGGGTCTCCTGATTAGGAGATAGTTTGGTAGAACATTCTTTGGCTTTGTGGGAGAATATCGTCTAAAGTTGTTTCAGTGTTTGAAGCTTCTTTTACATATCACGTTTGCACACAAGTCTTTATTTCCCTTATTTAATCCTAAAAAATTGTTTGGATGTGCAGATAGTGGTTGTAGCCTTGAGCAGCTGATGGAAGACGAGGAAGATAAATTCCAGCTTCAAGAATATTTCCTTGGTAATGCTAAAATGTGATGAGGTTATTTTGGTATATTAAATGAATTAATATTCTGGGTGTGGGGGTGAAGTTACTCAATGTTGATAAAATAAAAATATGCTAAGAGTGTCCTTTGGGTTGAACCTAGAACCATTGCAATGTTAAAACTGTTTCTTGATCCCGCTTATGCATCAAAACATTTTGTGTATGCCTATAGCAAGCAGAACGCAGCGTCTATTAGATATTGACTAGTTAATCCTTTTGAATTCGTATCCCGCAAATTTTTGAGGTAAGGGAAAAGTATTGATAAAGTGATGTAATTCCTGAATTTGAAGAATTACATCATCGACAACGCATAAAAGACTTATATCCTGCTATTACCGCAGCAGAACTAATTCAGCCAAACGGTCCTTTCTCACGGACTTATTCTAAATGGAAACCAACGAACTGATATAAACAAACGTAGAATTTACTACACATGTCTACGCTGATGATCCAACAGCATTAATTGTTCGGCCTGAAAGAAATGTTACACACTGATCATCCTTGAAGAATAGACGTACACATAATTAAAGCACCAATGCACCTTGAAATGAATATTTAACAATTATTTATACGATTGAGTGATAAGGAGTTAACATATAGAATCACAGTTGAACACTTGGGATAGAAGATTTTAGGCGTGTTTGGTTAAAAATTAAAAGTATTATGCTGGATCTCCAGTTTTTTAAGAAAGTTGTAAGTAACGTGTTCCAAGAAAAAATTTTATGCTGGAGTCATACTTGGTAGTGGCACAACGTCTCAAATTTTGACCACTCCGTGTTTTGGTTTTTAGACCAGTTTGCAGTCAAATGAGTGCTAAAATTCTTCCCCCATTAACTTAATGTTGTTAAATTTAACCATTTAAATAACTAATTTTTCAACAATAAAAAAATTTTGTCCAATATACCTAAGAATTGTGAGAAACATATAGAAAGAACTTTCTTTCCATATATGCAGCAGGCACTATTGACCTCACCGTGCATGTTTGTTTAATTCTGTATAGTTCTTTCTTAATACCGTTTTTTAACTTTGAGCTATTCAGTAAAAATTTCAGAATCAAACTTAAATTCAAAATACATTATGTTTACGCAAGAAGTTGTTAATTACTTTCTTGGATTCCTGAGTCGTCCCCTGTGTTTTTATTTGAAGAAGAGTAATACCATAATTGCAGCAGAAACCGTCCGAATTTTCTGAACAAAGTAAGACAAAATTAAATCAATAATTCGTCTTTCTACAAAAGTAAGAGTAAATCTTTAGCTACTGGTGGTTATTTGTGGTTTTAGAAGTATAATATATAGAAAAATAAGCACACAGTTCTGCTTACATAGAGATCCAATTATCATCATTGATTTAATCGATCATACTTAAATCAGAGTGCTGGTTAAACAGGATGCTCGAAATTGAATGCAACAAGAATACTTTCTCCATTCTTTTAGAGAGCAACATTATTAGAGTGCTCCTGTTATATAGTTGCTACGGGCCGATAGGTGCGGATGGTGAAGACACGAATTGACATAAGACATCTAAACAAATATAATTCGCGACTAAATTGTCTCCTTTAGTTTCTTCGAATGTATCTCATAACATAAATAACGAAAAAATAATAATGCAGTTATTATGATAATTCACTATTTACCTTGTGGCTGAGGAAAGAATTGGATTGGTGTGCAATAGACTCCGTGTAAAATGATTTCCGAATTATCATCATAACGAACAATGAGCGGCGTCACTTACGTGACTCAAGTTATGACGTAAGTCTTAATTTTCTAAAATTCTGATCCTACAACCAATCTATATTCTGGACGTTGACTGAGACGTCTGGATCAGAGGAATGCCAGAGACAGAGTAATACAATTTTTTCAAGAAGCAAATGAGTGTTGTTCAAGACTCTTGTTTTATTCATCGTGTAGGTGAAGTCATTTTGTATAAATAAGTTTTTGACACGCAACTATAAATAGTACACGTATAAAGGTTCATTCACTTTCAGACACGAAAAAAGGATGGGTGTGATCGAATCAATTGTGTTTTTCTAGAGACCAAGCGTATTCGTGTCCTGCATAATTCAGTAGATGATTTGGCAAACAGCTCCCTATGTGATAGTGGAGGTTGTGATGAAGAGTCAAACCTTTATTAAATTGGATTATTAAACATTACAAACTATCTTGTGAAATCCATATGGAGAGCAGACATGTAAAACTGGACAGACATTTTTTAGTGTATGAAACTTTTTCATTCAACACTCCCCGAATTTTGATCAACAGCTTTTAAATCTCAAGAATTTTTGTATTACACCCTTAAAGTAATTCATCTGTGCACCATATTCCTCTCACAAGCTGTGAACTGTCAGCTGATTCCCCAACCTCATTTGGCGTAATAAGCATGCAAAGGAGTTATGTGATAAATGATATAAAATGGTTGCAATTTTATACATTATGGACTATTATACGACTAAAGCTTTAAAACACTAAAGTTACATTTGAAGTACAATTCTGAAATTGCCATACAAAATATAGCACTGCGGGTGTTCCAAGAAAGAATATGGACAATTTGGTTGTAGTAGCAACATTTATTTCAACTTAAGAGCTAAGCACTACTGGACATTTAATCCTACGGGTCCATACGTGCTTGCTTAATGTGATAATAAATTGCTACATAAACTCTAACCACAGAAGTGTTTTCACTTTTAGATTGATTGCTTTCGTTGTGCTAAAATTGATATGTTCACTAATTACAACAAAGGCTAGCTTTCCTTGAGTTTTACTGCACCAATAAAACTTTTATTACCAACTAATAACTTCATTAGCGCATATAAATAACATTTTCAACACCATCTTAAGAAAGTATTCAAATAAAATAATATATATTTTCTTCAAGTCCATCTTTTAACAGCTTGCAAGGTTTTGAAGACGATATTATTCTCCTAAACTTACAACACGGATAAATCGATAGATTTTTGAAAAGTGCATTGGTTTCCATCCAAACTTATTTCCAATGCATGATACTTATGGGAAGAGCTTTTCCTCTAACCACGAATTCCAACTCTGACTCAAATTCTAACTCTCCAATCGACGTTAATTCCACAACAGAAAAATCAAAAACTAACGCTATGATTTAAAAGTCATTCATACAAAGACACCGCAGTTTATTTCAGCTATTGTTGCATTACGAGAAATGTGTGCGTCGCAGATTTTTATTTTAC
Source organism: Isotomurus maculatus (assembly GCA_034696585.1). NCBI lineage: Eukaryota > Metazoa > Arthropoda > Collembola > Entomobryomorpha > Isotomidae > Isotomurus > Isotomurus maculatus. The sequence continues at coordinate 98,071 of JAQGAC010000008.1, read as the reverse complement.
TATGGAAATTCATTAGTTTTGTGGTGTATTATAAAGCTCAATTCAAAATTATTATATAATATATCGGAGCTGTTCATATCAAAATTCAAAACTCAATTAATGTGCATTGCCATATGTGTCTCCTCCTAAGCTTACCAATTGTGCTGAAGTTGATTCAACACGAGTTCTCCCAACATTCATATGAGACGAGTGAAGTAATCTCATTCAACAGGTGCTCCGTATTCATTGAGAAACGTAAGAGGCGGCACGCATTTAAAACAGATTTTGCAGTACAATTGTCAAACAACAACAACACGTGTATTCAACTTTAACGGGAAATCCCAGCTTTTTCCTGTTCTTGAAATTCCACGCTTTGGAATTGATTACATAATTATTCAACATATAACCTGCTCATGCAAAAGCTCTGGTATACGTTTAAATCCCTTTATCACAATTAATTCTACTATCATAATTTGTAATATTTTTTAATTCTAGGACCAACTTACGGATTCCAAGAAAGAATTCACAAGAAATACACAATTACAAATAATCCTGAACGTGTTTTGATTTATGGGCATGAGAGAATCCTTCTTTAGCGACCACCGACATTCCCATAAACTTTCCAGCTATTGACATTAGAGCCTTCTCGTCGTAGTTGAATTCAATACGCATTTCATTACTTGAAATTTCGATTTCTCTTTTGTCAATTAAGTCGGGGTCAAAGGTAACAAATTCACCGATGCCTTCTTAATTCAGGTTTTCAAAAAATAATCTTAGTTTGTCAAAACATCAGGGAACGTGTATTCGGATTAGGGAATTACTACGTGGTGGAGACAAGACTGGTCGTAGGATTCCAGTCACAGCTTGAAGGACATTCAGCAAGTGAACTAGGTTTAAACTTCCAAAAATTCCAAAAATCCTCAGCACCTGAATATTTTGCCCTTAATTTAGACTTGCTGCTTGCTCAAGGTGCTTAAGTGTAAACAACACCTATACTGTTCATTTATCTAGTTAGGCGCAATATAAACAACTATGTATCCTCAATCAAGGGAATATCGGGTATATTAACTGCTTCAAACTAAATCAAGTTTTGAACATGTCTAATTCTTACCATAAACAATTTCAGGGAAAACTTCCAGAGAGCAGAGTTGAAAGGATGATAACCGCTGAGTTTGATCTTCCCAAGCAATTAGAGAACATCACTAATGGTGCCAAATTGTTTCCAAGGTGCGTGCAGCAACACCCAAGCCTGCCATTAAATTCGTCATCTTCTAGCAATAACATCCAGACACAATATGCAAATTTTTTCGGAGGGACTGGAGGGTTTAGAGGAACTGGAGGGTTTAGAGGGACTGGAGGGTTTGGAGGAACTGGAGGGTTTAGAGGGTACGTAAGCAATGAGATCAAATTCTTTCCACTTTCCGTTCAGTTCAGTCCAACCCAAATTTGAATGTTTAAAATTCTAGCAAAGCCATGCAAACCCAAGGTGGGTTTTCATTTCAAACTGTCGAAACAGAAACTCCAAAACCGAAAGTTGAAACCCCAAAACACGAACCGTATAATATATCAATTTCTTTCTGTGATTTCTTAATGCAGTTTAATTTGCATTTAAAACAAATACCACCTGTAGGTTTTTCATTCAACTTGAAAATAAAGATTCACATTGGAAGTTAGAAACAGATACCGATTGGATAAGCAGTCTCTGCTCTCATCACAATTTAATCAGAGGGTCTATCCATTTCCGCTCAAAGTATCACGGAAACTGGGAACCATTTGAATTTTTGATACGTAAGTTATAATGAACTTAAAGTAGGAAGTATAAATATTAAGTAGGAAGATATGTTGACCGAGGCCTAGAAGACAACTTGATTTTTTTACAAGACTTGAATGTTTACATTTTACAATGAAAGATTTGCTGAAAGGTTTACGAGGAAGTTATGACAGCTTTCAATTTATTGACACGACTGCTTGGGAGTGAGTTCAAGTGTTTTTAACTTACTTAATTGCAAATAGTGGGAACAATTTAACTTTACATGATTAGCACATGAAGGACTAACAAATTAGCACTTTGTATGGTTCTAAAAGCCCAAATTTCCATGCTAAACAATAATACCTAACCTTTGTCAGGACAAGCTTCTATACTTCTATCCAATTCTAACAGCTTTAAGTGTCACTAAAGTTTTGTAGTATTAGTACATTATTACATTAGGATATTAGGAATTATGTTAGTAAATCGGTTCTCATTCTGAAAAAGAGACTATGTTGTTGAAATTTAGAATAATCATTGAACTGTGTACATTCATTCACAGATTTTGTCGTTGAGAGATCACTTTTCAATGGAAACCCCACTTTTGTGCAGTCCATCTTTTCAGCGGATCTTCTGAGAAAAAGTCAGCAACAAGAACTGCTGGAGATTACAATTAAGCTTGAATGTATCCTTGTTGAAGAAACACAAAAGGAACTGTTTGTGCTAAGCAAGCAAAGAGCAGATATCAACAACGCATTGCTTCCATTTCCACAACAATCTGACCCTGCATTAAAGTGGGAAATGATGATTTTCGCGTCCACATGAAATACATCAAGGCTTTCAGTGCTGTTTCTGAAGTTTGGTCCAAATTTGTTGACAATACTAGTGGGGATTGGTCAGATATTTTGACACCCCATTCGATGCGCGCATTATTAAGATTCATTTATTACAACGAAATCGACGCAATCGATATTCCTGAAGTTGCGTTTCCATTACTCCAGTTTGGGGTGAAGTACCAGCAACCTGCACTTTTCAAAGTTTGTGAAACGAAGTTGACATCGTTCAGTGATGACCAGTACACTCTGCCTCTTGTATTTGCCAGTTACATGTTCTTTAAAACTTCTGAAGAATTCGAACAATTGAAGAAACATTTCTGTGGTATTATATCCAGGTAATAAATCTTACAGTGCTATCCTATACTACGTGTATGCTTTATTACAAAATGCAGAAAGTAGTTTTTTATGGAATTTACAGAAATTCCAAGAAGTACGATACGACGGAACTGAAGGGTTTGGCCCAATCATATGAATCGGGGCTTGGAGTAGAAGCACTTGTCGAGATTCTTCAGTTCGAAGAACTTGAGCCTCACTAGTCTCAACAACTAGGTGTCAACAAAGTAAACATTAACTACCTTTGCTAGTATTTCTTTTGTAGTGATTTACAATGTTCCTATTAAGTATTGCTTCAACAGTGGATTGTGTAATTGTTTTAACTGTATTTAAATGTGCTTATTTATTTCAATGAATACTCCAGATGACTGTTTGTAGTCCGTTAAGTATTCTTATTCAATGCATGAAAATCATTTTTTTCTGCGGTTAATAATATATATTCTTCCACAATGAAATAATTGTGCCAATTACACAAGGTTACCAGTTATACTATTTATATTAAAAGTGTTCTGCTCATTGCCTGCACGTCTCAAGACAAGACTTGTCTTTTAATTCGCCAAAATTTGACGCCAAAAACCTTAAAACCTGATTCTTTCTAAATTAGTCTGTTTCTATCCAATATGAACTTCCAATAACGATAAGGTAATAATAAAAACGGCCTCCAATCTTTAATTTACGTTGGCAACTGCAACTAGTCTGCGATGGAAGTTCACCAACGAAATACTGCCATGAATCACAGGGTATATTATTTCAGAATTTGTTAAATTCCACTTGTGTCACAAATCTTATGTGAACTTTACGTCAGTAGAGCTCAATTCAACCGAAATCCAATTGTAATCATGCCTGAAAATCACTGAAAACATTCTGTCAGTGAGCAGTGTGATGTGATGATTTCAACGAAATAATAGTTGCATGAATAAGAATTATTCATCTGATGAATTTAAAAAGCATTGTTATAAGATTAATGTGCAAGAAAATGCAGTAATTTGCAACCATTCCAAGCAAGCCTAATTTTCCCCCAATCATTGTCTAACCCTATATTTTCCAAACGACAGCATTGAATAAAAAAACACGAATAATTTTATCTTTGGATCACCCTCGAATTAGCCTTATAACATTTTGAACAGTAAATGGAGTTTAGGGTGCAAGAATATGTACTTTCAGGTTCCTGGACTTTGTAATAAGGTGGTTTTCCTAATAACGATAATAATTTCTTATTTACTTTGTGAGATTCGCATAAACACATTTTTATTTTTATTGAATATTTCCTGGATTGGTTTTTGATTTTGAATGGGCGAATGAGAATTTTAAGACATTCGTTATTCATGAAACCAAGGTACACGAAGTTACCTACATGCAATTTAGTCTTCTTACTTCAGGCTTCCTCGTCTATAAGTATTTATCAATTCTGTGCGTGTGCAGAGATGAGATGGCTCTTTCCTTTTGTGCATCAACCAGCTGGAGTAAAAGCAATGAAATGAATCGTGAAGACAGAATAAAGAATTCTTCTTATGAATTCGTGTTATTCTGAAGTGTGCTGAAGATGTAGAGACAAAACAACATACTGTATTTTTTGCAATACTATAGTATTGCGTGACCCCTTCGTCGTGGGATGATTTTACTGTTTGTAGCGTATTACATATTGGCTTAACTGGAAGCAACGAATGGTCCAATTTCGAATTCGTGAAGTCTTGGTATAGTTGCTTCTGAGACATTTGGTACCTAAAACTCACCTTCCTGCTGAATGATCCTGAATTTAGATGAAACTGCTGGATGAAGTGAGTGCCTTGGAAGTGAATAAAATATCTGATTCAACACGCACACTGAAGGTTGAAAAACAAAGCCAGTTGTGTTGGAGAAACCTGAACATCAGTACGATCCGGTGAACATGTTTGTAAGCAGAAAGATATGACTTTATCTTCCTAACAAATTGTGCTAATATAAAGATGATATAAAGGTTTTTTTACACTGAGTAGGCTCAACAAACCAATGCAGAAGAGTTTTATACTTCACACAAGAAATACGATTAGATTGCTTGCTATTATGTGCTGTGTTCTTGTACAATAAACTTGTATTTGTACACAGTGTCGTCTAAAGCCTGAGATTCCTGATCAATGCACGCGTACCTGTACAGAGATACTTGAATGAGTTGAATAGCTCGCACGCAACAAATAGTTCACCTTAACCACCAGAAGAACAGGAATTAGAGGATAGTCGAGCAAATCATAACGTAGCAAGTGTCTGCTAGTAAGTTTATTAGCATCAAAAAGGAAAGGTATCGAATCTCAAAAATTTGTATGGTCAGGGTAATTCGATTTTGTCTGCATATGGTCTAATGGTCTGCATTTATGTGTGTTATTGTACTCGAGTGATTAGTTGGCTACCAAATTAGTATCTTATGCTCTAAGTACTACTTCAAACAACATACGGAATACAATGCAATATATTATTTAAAGAATGCGCTCAAGTTGTTGAGACTGTGTATAAAGGCAGCATACGGAATTATCAATTGGTGAGGGGAGGCAGTTCAGTAAAAAAGATTCGCGTTTGTCAGTAAACTTGCGTATTAATCCAATCAGAAAGCTCAATGACTGTTATGAATTTCGCCTTCATTTTGCATTCCCTTGACTTAGGGTAACACTGCTTGTTTCATTTTTATTAGTGCAAAGCGATAGCTCGCTACATTTAATAATGACATGAGTTTCATGTGCTTTGGTTTCAAATTAAACTTAACCGAGGAATATGTTTTTATTGACGCATCGTTTTTTACATTTCTTAATACTGATCTAATAAAGGGTTTAGTTAATACTAATATTATGTTCATAATGTTTGTTGTTTGATCGTATAAAGGCCCGAATCTGGTTTTACATTTTCATTCACTTCCAATCAATAATTTTTATTTTGCATAAGCGTATTTAGGAATAAAATTTACGCATTTACGAGTATTATTAACGAGGTCTAATTTGTAGCATAAATCCTTGCGATATTCATTAAAGGAAGCAAAGAGAGATGTGCTTCCTCAGACATCTCTCTCGTCAACGCTGTCTGGTTCACTGAATTTCGGTTTGCTACTTGCAAAGGTAAAGTAAAGGTGACGTATTCACTAATAAGTATAAATTCAGGCGTTTTGGTCAACTTAACAAAAACATTTTCTACAATCCAAATTAACTGCCATACACGAATGAAATTACTGACACGATTCGTAAAATTATACAATTCGTGAACCTTACAAAGCTGAAGAGTACTACGCTAACAAAAACAAATATTTGCATTACCGGAAATATGCGGATTTCCTTTCAGTACGTTTGTTAATCAATTTATTGCTAAATGTTCACTACCAAAAACTTAAAGTTCGTCAAGTATGAACAATAGCCTCCGTGTTTTTTCTGGTCCCCGTTCTTTTATTGATTCATATCTAATACAATAAGATCTTGTGTAACAGCTAAAACCAGAACAATAAGAGCTCGTATACCAGAGAGTTCTTCTTGCTTTGTTGCAATATATTGCTGTTAATGAGACATGACCAACAAATCACTAAGCTATAAAAACGGTTGAGTATAAGGGGAGCGTAAATGACGACGATATTTCTGAAGAGGATAGACACGTATGTGTAACAAGCAGTCGTTTTTGCCTAATTCATCACCTCTGAGGGTATAATTATTAAGCAAAGCACAAAAGTTGCTATACAGACAAATAAATTTAACGCCTGTGGATGCAGCTGAGGTAGGCCAACGTATTAAGAATGAATGCAATAGTTCAGAATTATTTAAAAAGCAAAAAACAAACTGCACACAATATCGATTCCTTAATAATAATAAATATTAGTAAGCGAGCTTTGCAGGCCTCATGTTATGGTTACATATAAAGTAATAAGCCCAAATTTTCTTATTCTTCAAATTGTTGTTACAAGTTACAATACTCTTACACCAAACTTGGTTTTTCTTTTCCTCAATTTACTTTGCATTTATGCAAGTCTCATTTTGCCTCCATATGGAGATTCTCATCTATCCTAAGTTCATATTTTCCATACTCAAAGACATATTCTTATTATGAACTGACAATACCAATAGTTTCAATTCGTGAACAGTATTTGTCATACAATGGTAATCGAAATGTTTGGGTTCAATTTCGGCCTATGATGAATGCGAAGCTTTGCGAAAACACGAGCTACAAGAAGTAGCCGTGGTGTTATTAGGAGAATGAAATATTATCAGTCCCCAACAAAGAGGCAGGTTCAGCCAAATGTAAATTTTCCAATCAAATTCGAGCCGAGTGTGGACAAAGACGAGGAAGTGGAGAGCTCCGAAAATGAAGAGGAACCCATTTCGGTTCATCCTCTGCAAGGAGCCATTAGGCATCGCTGGCTTCCTAATTCGTCAGCCCTAAGAATCAATTCTTGGATAAATTAAACAAGCTCCTGCTTACGGATATTCAGTTAACCTTTACGAATATTTATGCAGCTGAAGTGGAAAAACGCATAGATATGGAACACGAATCTCGCAAAGCCGGTATAATATTGAACTACCGTAGTAATAATAAATCGATGGTAGAAAAAATTGAATGCTTAACAACAATTATAAAGAAAGCGTTTGAGAGGACATGGTGTGGTTATATTTTGGAGTATAAACCTAGACCATTGCAGTGTCTAAAGTTATTGTTGCAAGTAACTAATCCTTCAAGATCGTTATTTCCTCTAACCATAAGGTGTTTGATTATGTGCTGAAAGAAAAGTATTTTGAGATCGTAGATTCAGCGCCAGGCTTGTTCAGACTGTGGTTGGAGGCTCCTCATACAATAATGTTTATGTAATCTAAAGTTTTGGTACATACATTCTTATCCAAACATATTTGAAAACACAAGGAATGGTAGCAATTCCATTACACCCGCTCACGACTCTTCATTTTCATCTTACTTAAGTTGTCTTAAATAACTGCTTGAATATCAGCAAAAGCGAATACACACGAAAATTCCGAATTACATCTGCCTAACTACTGTCCTCGATAAATAATATGTTTTAATACGCGAGCTTCAATATTGCTAGTTACCACAGAAATATTGAAGGAACCTTGGGAGCATAAATGTAAACTATTGAACTAGTTCTTGTATCCCTCTTTAAATTACACTCCTAATTTTAAATATGTTTGGAACTAAAGATTTTCAGATTCTTCAAGCTGGTGAGGAAGAATACCTCCATTAGTTTGAAGTTTTAAGGAATACTTTACGTCGGAATTTGAGTCAAGTACATTTACGGGTAAGGTACCTCGAACGTTAGAAACAGAAATTTACAAAAGTTGAACAGCGAATTAGTTTATCAGACAAATGCGGATTCAGTAAGGGCAGCATTTGCTGCAGAGATTGATAGAACCAATGGACCTGAAGTACAATTAAGTTTGAATAGTCTATCTTACAGAGATTATTACTTACATTCTGTCATTTGTTCTAAAAGGCAATATCAGAACACTGAGCTTACTAATATCTCATTTTCTTTTCGTTTAAGCTTGGATGAAAGCACAATGACACTTAAATGTAATTTATTTTTTTAAATTAATGACCACTTCAGTTTTTTTAAATGTAGGTGAGGATAAAAATTGATTTAACTTTTAGGTATTTAAATTGGTTTTGGAAAACACGCTTAGAAGTAATAGACATTCGGCCCCTTATTTGTGTTAGTTTATCTCATATTTTTCTAAGCAGTATGTCGTAGCATACTAAAATATAAGATTCAAGTAACTTTGAATTTTATCAACAGATAATTTAGGTGTGTTTAAAGTTTCCTAAACGTTAAAAAATTGCAGGTGACTTTTTGCCCCAAGTCAGCTGCAATTTTTAGTTAATACGTTGCTCAAGTTTGCATGACTTGTTATTTGATTCCAGTAACACACGTTTAAATCAATTATGAGTACTAATCATCCGCTATCAATGTATTTTATACGAAAATTTGTCCTTGAAATATCCCGGAATTGGCGAAATTTCGAGGTACTATCATATCCACACTCTGTCGATTTTAAATCCCTGTGATTTAATTTGTGAGTGTGTCTTGCCCACTGCAATTACCACAAGACCTTTTCAGTGCCTTTTAAACACATTCATATTTCCGAGTTACGGAACGGAAAGTAAAGGAATTGAAAGTAAAGGAATTGGAAGTAAGGAATTGAAAGTAAAGGAATCGGAAGTCAAGAGGAATTGAAAGTAAGGTGGAATTGGAAGTCAGGGAATTGTAAGTCATGGAATTCAAAGTAAATTTTGAATAAGCTGAAGCACGACATGTTGTTGCACCCACGTTCTCAATTAGTTAGTGAATCGTCTAAGTTTGTTTACGAAAGTTTGGAAGAATTTTTTAGTACAATGATGTAACAATTTTCGACTTGTAATTGGTTAATTCGGTAAATGTGTGCTGATTAATTTACAGATTGTGATGTACTAAATCTTTTCACTTAATTCCGATGACAGTATGCACAGTGCTTAAGCTTGGAAATGAATGGTAATGAACGTCATATTACACACGCCAATACTTGAGTACACGCAGCTCCTGCGATATTTCATATTTTACTTTGAATTCCATGACTTTCAATTCCCTGACTTTCAATTCCACCTTACTTTCAATTCCTCTTGACTTCCGATTCCTTTACTTTCAATTCCTTACTTCCAATTCCTTTACTTTCAATTCCTTTACTTTCCGATCCGGCTCCCCATATTTCCGTTGCAACTCTACTCCTTCACTAAATCGAAGGATTCGTGAGCACAAGCACTGAAGGGGTCTTGTGGCAATTCCAGGTAGCAGCACACGAGTCAACAAAATATTATTCTCTCGTTTTAAAGTTATGTAGACACGTGCGTCTTCGTATGGATTATGGATGTGTATTTTCACAGCATCTCAATTTAGTAGCAATTCATGAGTGATAACAGCTTATTTGTTTCTCCATACCACTCCGTCCTTCGATGGTCTGTCCAGCCACGTTCCAAGTATACTGTTTCAAATACTAGCTTCATCCTCTATTGAATTTTGAAGATAACTGCATGATATGAATTCAGAAATATACGAGTTCGTTATAAAATAATGTATCCAAAATCGTCTTCCAAACGTGTGAATATGTAGCCTACCGTTTCATTTTGTTGCTAAAAACATGAGTAGCTCCAGCAAAGTTGCACAGCATCGTAGACTCCCGTATAGATCGATTTTTTTATCTGGGACATAAAATAGCCTCATTAGGAACTGTAAAGATACTTCATCTTAAAACTAAAATTAGCTTTTGTTTTTCTCTGCACACTTTAGGTCGAGATAAAGTTAAGAGTATTAATTAGCAACAAAGAAATATACGTAGAATAAAAATACAAATCGGTGACAAATAATTAAAAAATATCTCCACAAGAGTTAACACGGCTAATGTATGCAATTAAGATTCTGAGACGTAAGGTAATACAGTTGGTAGTTTCAGCATTGTGTTCAATTAGATTCTTTTTCTTGAAGTCAAAACTCACTTTATTATCACGCTGAGATTAGATTGGTTTATTCCTTTTCCAGTACGAACCTCACTTGGCTGCGGGATGATGATAACGTGGAATACAAAGAAGTTGCCACACATATCAAACAACATCTAGAACAAAATACATACTTCTAAATTCGAAAGTTAAATAAGCTCGGCTATAAACCATAAATTAAATATAAATCTAATAGCCTAAATGATTTACCTGATATGTGATATGAATTTTTTAAGTGCATCACCTCCAATACAAACGAAATTTAGATCTCAGCTGGAATAGGAATTTAAATCAAAGAAAGTTTCACTTTTATATGGTTTTACTGAAAATTCTGGCAAGACAATTATTTTTCAAGGTGGAGAATCTCGAAAACCAGCCGCACCTGTGGACGAAAGGAATCCTAAAGGCAGAATAACATTTTTTTTCAAGCTCTTCGAGTGATGCATGAATGGAAGTCAGTGGTCTTAGGGACAAGTAGATAGAGGAAATATGAGGAGGTGAGTTGGAGGAATTCTTGTTATGCAGCACGGAGTTCATGTTTTTACCCATATTCTTTATTTTCTACATGTTACCTTGCGTGAAAGATTTGTTGATCTTACACAAAGAATGAGTGAAGGACGGATAATCATGGTACCTTCTACAAGATTTAAAGTAAAATTTAAAAAGGCAGTATACATTATGAATGATGATACATCACATTTGCACTGAAGGAGAGATGAAGGTAAATTTTGAAGTCGCGACTTGTTTCCCATTCCATTATGGCAGTGAGAGTAATTAACTTCTGGATGTGTCGAGTCTTATTCATCCTGAATCTACATTCTCAATTCCCTATTGACTAACTCAATTCCCTATTCTCGCAATTATGCATTAACTCAAGAATAGTATGCAGGAATTATTTTATAACAGTCATCTCTGTCTTGCTTCGTTTCAGAAGCATCAAAAGGGGCTTTGCCAGAGAGCTTTATATCCCTTTTGGAACATGGACTATAAATTGGTAGCTTGCATGATGCATATAATACGTTCGACAAATTCGCTATGGATTTTGGGATAACCAAGTTCACATAATAAATGTGGACACTAAGTACGAAAGAGATTAGTTAATATCCTGACAAGGAGATCCATGAAGAATTTAAACACTAACCATTAGCCCATCAAAGCATATCTTAAACTGGAAGGAATTTAATAAAGGCTCGTCGTACATAATAAACCGAAAAAGGGTAGTCGATGTATTATACTTTTCGTATGCTCACAAATCGAAAGTGATGTTTTGGTTGAAAACATGTGAGAGTTGTTCAAATGCTCATCATGATTGGCGAGTTCGAAAAGTAATGTCTGACAAAACGGAGTGTATTATTCTCGTTCTGTATAAATAACGACTCCCACAAACGATGCAATTTTTAGCTGTCATTCATGTTTTGCTCAACTTGGCAAGATTAATGTCCATCGGAAAAACCGCATGCACTATGTTCTGTGTTGTCGGAAGAAAAATTATAACTCGGAAGATTACGCAATGGCATGTGAAGACACTTTATGTGATATGTAAATGGTTTATGGATATTACTTGTAAGTAAATATTGTTGAAAATATTGCATATGTATATTCTCCCGTGAATTTCTAAAATGCTTTAAAGATCCTTTTGCTTCTCACCTTACAGAAGGTAGTAGAGCGTACTGCAGAAATGAATATCCAACCTTCTTCACCTCTCATGTCCTAAGCAACAAAAAATGACACTGACAAGTTGTATGCTCGTCCAATCTTCACAAACATTTAAGCGAAGTATGGCCAGCGAAGAGGCCTGCGGGCACAAACAGTTGCATTGGTACTTGAGTTGTATTCTGTAAGTAGTTTCTTTTTGTACTTATTCTCTTCATCTTTTGTGCTGCACGAGATGCATGAGAGTGTATTTTGTGAAGAACGTTGTGCTTTTGTACGAAAAGCTCCAGTCAGTAAATGCTATGGTAAATTAAACTAATTAGTTAAATCTCTCCTAATATGGCAAGCAAGGATCTCACAGCTGCTTTAATTAATGGTTATTTAATTAAATTGGTATTCTCCATTTGTTTTGCAAACAACATAATTTTCAAACTGATTTTATCATAAGACTGACTTCTCCCATTTTGCACTATATCGCGCTGTTCAACAATATATTGTCATTTACATTATTCAGTCATACTGTTCTTTCTATTTCAATGAACATACTAATAAAATAAATTAGAATGATGAATACAGAAACATACTCTTAACTTCTTATTAGTATTCTTTCAAAAAAGTCGTAAACGTTATTATTTGATTTTCTCGTAAAAATGATGAGCTTGATTCATCAAAGAATCTCCACATCCATTTTAGTTGCATTAAATATCAGAAAACTAAACACCATTGGAGTAGCATGCTGAGAATACTACATATGCGTTACTTTTTTCTGAATCTCATGTTACAAAACTAATCCTGTTATCCTGTGTACTGCGCGAGGTTTTGAGGAAAGCCCAGGAGTCTCATCCCAGTGGGTCTTCTATTTCATCGAGAAAAGAAAGCAGCGGCACCCACTCAAATATAGATCTGTTATTTGCATCTGTCAAAATAACAAATGATGGTTATATTCGGTTAATTGAAAACAGTGTTTAAAATATTCATATAAAAAACGATCATATGCCCACATCACATAATGCTTAGGTACGATCCTGTTTCATTATTTAAGTCATTCTTAATACCTTAACTTTTTCAATAATTTGTTTTCAGGGTGATACCTAAAATAAGACGTTGGGTGATTTTTTGAAACTCATACCCATTGGTCACATCAACCGTGCTATTATATACTCTCCCGAAGAACGTAGGTTGACACATCAACACAACAAGTGTTGAGAAATTGTATGATTTGTCCACTTGAAGCTGCATTACCGTGCCAATGGAAACCCATAAGTAAGAATCTTAATCCAAATCTCTTGGTTCCTTCGTTTTAAGGAATATCATTAGCACTTACAGCACTATAAGTAAAGTAAATAGTATTTTTGATCCCAGGAACATCTGAATATGGATCAACGCTTGTTAGCTGGTGAAGGGAATGGAAACATCCTTTCAGACATTCAGCTCTGCGAGTAGCTGAGTGTCTTTCAGAAAAACAGCTGTAGCTGCAAAATGGGACTTATGAACTTTAGTTTTGTTAATATGAATTATTTTATAATAATGAAGTGTTAGTAATATTGGATAATTTCAAAGTAGGGCTTAAAATATCAATTTATAAAGTGCTCGTGTGCCCACGTCACATGAAAACGAAGGTATGATACTAAATTGTTTTTAACTGAAAATTAATGCCATAATATTGTGAAAATATTTGTTTACAAGGTAAAACCGAAAAATGGCATTTGCTGATTTCCCAAAACTCGCATGAATGGGCCTTAGCAACCTTGTTATTAAATACACTCCACATAAACAACATTGACACGCTAATTAGTCTACAATTGGGAAATTGGATCATTTTAAGCTCTGCATTACAGTTGCATCCGGTGTGAGTGAGAAACAATCAACTCTGTTACTTCTTTCGTTTGCGGAAAATCAATGGCACTAAACACACTCTAATTAAATAGGGTCGTTTCACATTCACAGGGATATCTGAAAATGGATCAACGAATTTTAGTCGGAGAAAGGAAAGAAGACATCCTTTGAATTTTTTCAGTTCTGTGGATATCCAAAGGTCTTCCAACGAGTCAACTGTATCTTAAATTTGAGCTTATGAAGTCAACAAACGGAGTTTCAGTTGATGTGAAATATTTTACAAAAATACAAAATTATATTTCTATCTTTTGTCGGTCGATATTATAATGTTAATCATATTTTAATTCAGAACACATCAAAATCTGAAAACTCATGCTTGACAGATTCCTTCACACCGCATAAGTGAATTTCTAATGCCTTGTTTCGGATACCAATTTTGTGACGAACGAGTCTGATCTTTAACTTCCCACGTAAGTCAAACGAGACTGGAAGTTAATATTTGCATAAAATCCGAACTAAATGCCAGTGCAACTTTGTATGAAAACATGTTTCAATTCAGCTCTAATAGATTCACCTCAATTTCAGTCCTAAACTTAACTCTTCGCATTTTTGCTCAAAAACTTGATAGTGACTTGAATGTACTGTTGGAGTCAACTTAGTGAAAATCATGTGCTTGTGATTGTATAATCTTCTAGGATTGCTTTTCGGTTTTATTCACTTAAGTCACGTTTACTTTTATATTGATTTAATTCAAGGCTGTTATAGCAAACAAAATACTGCTGTCAAGAATCAAATTTTAAGTATTTGATCATCAAGTAATTAATACATACAAACACGGGAAACCAAAGGTTTAGTTTTATTTAAAAATGGATGCACATTTTGTCTTTATGAAACACCCACAACCTCTATTGGTCTTAACAAAATTGTTTCCAAATTTTAAATAATAAGACAGTCTAATGTTGAATCTAAGCTAGTTTATTTACTCACAAAATACCTAACAAATCTATGTATCATACTTTTTAATGAAACAGCGTATTTATTAAATAAATAAAGTATTTACAGATTTTCTAACACGTGCTTGCTATAATACAAGTGTGTTCCTGCTTGCAGCCAAATCCTTTCTATGATTACTTTGCACATGCTGTGAGAACTACAGAAATCTCCCAGTTCATTTGTAATACATTTCAATCCATCTTCTGCAGGCTCCACAGTCAACAAGTGTACTATTGCGTGACATTTCTTGTGATTGCATCTGTTCCATACTATTCCAACCAAAGAACACGTACTGAAGGTGAAGGATGACTGCAGTCTGAGCTCTCACTTGTTTTGGTGTTATTCAGCAACAAGAGCAGCTGAAGCTGCATAAATCCTTCTGTTTATTTACTTAATTAATCGTTAGCAATACCAGTTTTAAATTCCTCATTGACTAATAAGATTCCTTTATATCAACGTACAGTATGTATCCTCAATCACGAGAGACTAAGGTGTGTGGTAATGTAACGAAGTAATATGAAAATTTTTAAGATGCCTAAATTATTAAGATTTTGAATTACAGAGCTACTTTCCTTCAAATAAATTGGAAACTAAGATAACTGCCGAATTTCGAATACCCTCGGATACGTCCAGCAACACCAATGATTTGAAACTCACACCACAAAACAAAAGACATCACAATTATCCGACTAGGAGCAGTTTTTCTTACGACAATTACCCGGAACGAACAAAAACTGAAAATCCAAATGCGTAATCAAAATTTTACTTATGTAGCTATTTTTTACTTTAATCATTATGTAGTAAATACGCATTTTTGTAGGTTCATCGTCCGACTGGACTCGAACGATATGAGATGGAAATTGGATATCTGCCACACATGGCTTCACAACTTGTCATCAAATCACACTTTTGTTAGTGGTTCAATCTATATGCGATGCAAGTACTTCGGAGATTGGGAACCGTTTGAATACTGGAGATGTAAGCTTCATTATAATGATTTATACGTTGGTTGAACCTATCCAACAAAAGTCGAGTTGCCAATGCACTATGAAATATTTTTTGCCAGGTCATTAGCGCTTAAATGACTATTTTATCCAATGCCTTCGACATGCGTTTCCAATGTAATAGAATGTTATATATATTGTCGGCTATTAAGACTATTAGCTACATTCCAGTTTTAACAAACAAACTTAACAAACTCAGGTTCGCATTTTTCAATTTCCTCAGACTTTGTATCCGAGAAATCTACCGCAATGGGTTCTTCGGGAACTACAATCGTGCAACCCACGCTTCCGGTGGGAATTCTGGAGTCACATATTCCGGAGCACACAATTGAAATGACCTTAAAGCTAGAACACTTCACTCCTGCTAATGAAGAAGAGAAATTGCTGACCAAATACAGAATTGAAAAGAACAACGAACTTATGCCAACTCCCCAAAGATCGGACTGCCGCATTAAAGTTGGCAGTGAAGAGTTCTTGGTCCATCAAAGTTTACTTACCGCCTTTAGCAATGTGTGCAAGACTTCGTCCAAGTATAACGAAGACAAAATTTTTGACTGGTCAGATATTATGACAAAGGAATCAATTCAAGGACTTTTACGTTTTATTTACTTCGGTGAAACTGACGCAATCAATTCACCTGAAGTTGCATTTCTTTTACTCAAGTTTGGACACATGTACGAAGAGCCTACATTGTTCAGAATTTGTGAAAAGAGGTTGATGTCTTTCGGTGACGAGAGGTATACACTACCCGGAATCTTGGATATGTACGTTGACGTCCGAATTCCTGATGAATTCAAAGCATTGAAGTGTTTCTTCTGCGGTGTGCTTTCTAGGTGGGGTATCTATGGACCAATTTGTTTCTGTAATGAATACCGTCAAAACAAGTATTTGTAATGTTTATTTCGGGTTTTCAGAAACATAAGGTATTACGACCAGATTCAAATGACGACACAGGCTCAAGGCTACAAGGATGGATTAGGTGTTACAATTCTAGTGGAGATATCGCAGTATCCACCAGAAGAAACATCGAATAAAAAACGTAGAATTTGAAACTTTTTTGTTAAGATTAGTAGATGTGAATTGGTTGAATGACATTTACGGGAACAGGCAGTTTGAGCAGAATGATAGAAAAAGCTTAACACCTCTTGTTTGCTTTATATAACCATAACAACACTAACTTTAGATAAATTCGAGTGGTATTTACAATAATTAAGCACTGTTACCAGCAGCCCACACAATGAAAAGATTATGTATGTCATCTGCCAAAAACAGCAACAAAAACTACAGCACGGACTACTTAGAATGCAAATCCATGTTTTCAGATATTTACCTCATTATAAATATTAATTACAGTCCAGATCACAATCTAAACCAGGCTTTACGGCACTAAAAAGTTCCCTTGCAATAAGAATGATGATTTGTTGACAACGGAATTAATATAAATATACAACTCACGGAATGCAGCGTCCGGGTGATAAAATTTCTCCCTAAAATCATCAATCATCACCTCTACTTTCCACAAAATTAAAATAAATCTTTCTTCATGAAATGGGAACACAAAGTTCCCATGGTGTTATTGCTGGGAGATCATCTTATTCATTTCACTTCTACCTTTGTTCCCTAAGAAATCCTACTAATGGAATTCAACAGGAATTTGTTCTTTTCAACCTATGGAATGCTTAAAGATTTAACTAAAAAACCCATGCACAACACTACTCAGAAAAGATATATAGCTGCAGTTTAGTAATTGAACTGACGGAGACAGATTTATGTCAACATGTAATCTACGGTGTAACCATACTTAGGTTTCTATGAATCCGCATCGAAATAATGCACGTTCCGATCATGTTTTAATCTTCTTTAATAACTGAGCTAATAGAAATGTACTCCCTTTTTATTAGCCCGTTTTGGTAGAACAATGTAAAATATATTCAAGAAGTTCAAGATGTTTTCTGTTATTTGTAAATAAAATAAGTGTTTAGATGTTTTTGTATGACATCGTGTGAAATGCAGCGCTAACCTTAATCACACGGGATTCTCATTTAATTTTATTTCCATGCAAAACGTGTTGTAATTTATTTATTCTGAACACGTGGAACTGCAAGTTAATTGATACGTAATGATTCTGTGTCTCGATGGATACATTAAAGGCCAAGGAGACTATGACTATTACCGAGACTACAGAAACCACGACTGAAACTTAAAATTAGCTTTGGTAGTTTGTCCTTTTAAGCAGTTTCTTTTTACCTCTAATTCAACAGTAGTATTTGCACACAATCATTAGAATTAATCGTGTGCATTGTAAACCATCAGTCTTACTCCAAAAGGTCCAGTTCAGTTTAAAGAAGTGCTCAAGTAGTAATACTATCATTGCTTTCTCTGTTCTGGCGTATAAAGTTTTCACTGAACATCTATAGAGGTTACATTTATTCAAATCAATGCTCGTCCAGTTCAGTATTCTTATCCTTCAAAAACTTTCAGGTTAATAATGGCAGATAATGTAACTAATCAGGTGATTTCATGTGACTATTTGTATGTAATATGTGTACAATTTCAAGCAATTGCAAGTGTATAGAAATGCAGAATTACGTAATGTATCTTTAGCAAATCTTAGCCACTTCCAGTTCTTTACTCTCTCTTACAGGTCGTTCTTCCTTGAAGTGCAATGGAGTCTAAGATAACAGCATGCTTTGAAATACCAGCAAATTAAACCCCACGGAAGCGTTACATTAAACATAATAGAATACCAGGCAATTGCATATGGTATGGGGCTGTAATCAGCAAGTTGACTGAAAACACTGTCAGTGCAACACGTGTTAGACACATTCGCAACATATTAATTGGAATTGATATTTTTTTAGGTTGAATTGTTTCGTTTTAGAAGAGTTTAAGGAGCAAAATGAATTAGTTTTGCTATTGAAATTTTCCCATTTATTACACGAATCAAAATACAGGTAAAGGTAAAGACCAAGCAGTTAGGGAGAAGTGAACCTTCCACACACCCTTGGGGTTGGTTTACGCACCCTAGAAAAGATGCGTTAAAGCACCCTACAGGGTTCGTTTTAGATATCCCAAGGGTGCATAAAAGCACCCTGGGTTAAATCCGGGCATTATAGGGTGCATAAATGCACCCCTGGGTATGCTTAAACCAATCTTTTGAAACTTTGATCCGATTTTCCCGACTGAGTTTTGAGTTGCAGAATTTGAGACTTACATCACTTACACATAAAGCGATTTCGAATAAATTGAGATTCGGACATTCTACAAAACTTAATGGGAACACCTCCATATTCGCTGAAAACCTTAAAAAGGGGTGCGTTTACGCACCCTACAGGGAACTTTGGGGTGCATATTTGCACCCCTTTAAAAGCGGGGTGCGTTAACGCATCCTTGGACATGGTTAGAAGAACCCTGAGGGTGCGTCTATGCATCGTTTCTGGGGTGCGTAAACCAACCCCAAGGGTGTGTGGAAGGTTCACTTCTCCCTAACTGACGCGGTTTACCTTAACATATATAGCGTAGGTTTCTTCTTTCTTCCACAAGAAACCTCCTTTCACCTGAGACTTTCTCTCCCTCCTTCCATTCATTCACCTGCGATAAAATTTCATCTGAAAGAAAACTATCCACTAAATTCAGAAATTATCCCCCCAAAGTTGTTATCATAAGAACAGTTTGTGTGCACTCGGGTAGTACTACACTACTTACACTCACTGACTCACTATCGATCCCTATCGATTTCCCAGTTGATTACTGATTGCTGTTTGACATGAAATTTTAACTTTCCCGAGAAAGAAGGAACACTCGAGCAGTGGAAGACTGCAGATACAATTACATATGTATGTGTGTGTGACACAACTTTACGTGATCGACAGCTAAAAAAGCCCACGCAGTTCTCCTTACAATTGAAGGCTTCTCATTTCTCACATAGACAACTCACTTTTAATGAATTCGTTTACTTTTTCATGCTACACTTCAGCCTAGAGTCTCTAGAGAAATATAGTGGATAGCTGCATTCGTATATAAGTAGGAGAAAACATATAACTTTCCCATGTATGCTTTAGAGACAACAATATACCATCAAAGAAATAATTGCAGTGTACTTGCCTTCTCCGTGTCACACAAACTGCAAAATCATGTTCAAAGCTTTCACAACAACAACCTCGCTTCCTGGTTACTTTCCAATTCACAACTCTGAAAAGTATTCGTTTTAAGGTAGAATATCACGCGAAATCGGAAAATTACACTTAGCCCGACTCTTTTTAATGAATTGCCATCGAGAGACAGTTTATCTGCTGTAACTACAAAGAAATTCAAAGCCTGTAAAAAAGGTCTACGCGCTTGCAGTAATTCCATTAATGAATTCATTAAATTCTTGACAGCATTGCATTGCGCTGCCAGTCGAGGTCACACAGACTGTTTGGAGACGCTGATAGCGCTGTGTGGAGCTGAAGTAGATGTGATAGACAACAACGGATGCACTGCGCTATTCTACGCTGTCACATTGGGTCATGCCGACTGTACAGAACTCCTCCTCAATTACGGAGCAGAACCAAATCGCCAGGACAGAAAAGGACGAACTCCAGCTCACTGTGGAGCTGCGAAGGGACAACTGGAGACCCTGAAGATACTTTCCAAGCACGGAGGGTCCTTATGGCAAAGGAATGTCCGAGGAGACCTTCCCCTTCACGAAGCCGTTCTTTCTCGCCGCAAAGATTTGGTGGTGTGGCTTCTCAGTCAGCGACACGACGCGATCAACTCTCCCAACAATGACGGACGCTGTCCAATTCACCTCGCTGCCTTGAACAACAACGTCGAGATGGTTAAGGTGCGTGAATACAAAAGAGAATTTTTATTATCCCATAAATAATGCTGACAAACCACACCCACTCACGTGCAAAGCCTCCAAATCTAATTCTAAAGCATCGTTGCAAATTACTTACGGCCAAGTACAAACTACAAACTATGCGTAATGATAACTATGCGTTTGATTTGACAGGTGAAATATTAGAAGTACCTGTCAACTTATTTATTCATAGAGGTTTCTTTTTTCCATAGCTTTCCCTTTAGGCCTCTTCAAATATCCTTCACTCTCTCTCTTCAATGTTTAACATTTCGCAGTGCTCTTCATGAATATTTTATCTATACTTTCTGCCTTTCTGCATATGCATACGTTGTTTATTTCAATGTACTCCACAAAAGCTATCCACCAAGTTCAATGTTAAACAAAACAACACTTACATGAAGAAGATATTTCTGTTTTAACTGTCTTGCCCACTTGTTAATGGGCTTCATTCCAAGTTCAAAATTGGGAAATACTTATTGGCAGTGGTGGTGGATTAGATGTCTTTTATTGATTCCAGTTATATTTGATTCATTACCGAATTATGAACATTTGCTGTGTTTTATGCATTCCTCTGTGAATTATTGTCGCGACTGAAGTTTTATGACAGGTTGTCCTTAGTTCATGAGATTAACGCTGTTTAAAAAACTGAAGGAGTTTAGGAGAGAAGGAGACATTATTTGTATAGTAGATCCTTCCTCCAGTACGCTTTAGCAGTACAATGAGATATGAGTGAGAGTTGTGTTGTCTGATTGCAGATATTGATAGACTACCAGGCGGATATAAACCTGCTAATGAGAAGCGGAAAGGGAACAGCGATGACACCACTGGACGCTGCAATTCACAAAGGGAACAGTGCAGTGGCGAAATTCATACAACTTCACGGGGGGCTTCCATCCAATTCCCTTAATGACGCTGCTCTCCAACGGAGAATTAACAGGTGAGTTCCTTCATTACCCTAATGGAGTCATTTCCACCTGAATCTCAAGTTTATTCCCAAGTGAATCCTTCCTTCTCCTCCTCCCCATAATTATTTTAAATTGCTCCCCATTAAAACTCTTTTTTGAGTTAATGACACTCCCCACAGTCAGACACCTCAGTATTGAAGTGAAATCGACTGATACTTGAGAAAGTTGTCACACAAAAAGACAAGTAGAAGACACGATTATTAGAGAAAGCATAAAGAAAGTAGTAAAACGGAAAGTCCACTACGTGTGCAAGCAAAGTTGTGTTAGGTCCGAAGGAATGAGCGTTTACGGTTATCAGGCCATCCAATGAATAAATAAGTCCTCTTCGATTTTTTTCTATTTTTTCGAATTATCCACTTCAATCCTCCTAACCTCAATTCCTCCTTAAAGGACGATACTCCACTTTCTCCCATCATCCTCATTACTATTGTAGTGGACAGAAGCTCCTGACTGGCCACTCTTAATCCACCGTCCGCCACATAATATGTAGCACACAAAGTAGCACCTACTTCCTGCATAATTAATGCCTACCTGCATAATTTCTCCTCATTACCTTCCTCCTTGAAACAGGTCAATCGAGGGCCAAATAAGTCCTGCTGGAAGTATGCGAGGAAGCCAAATGGGTTCCCATCATCACCCGTCCCCAGAAGACCACCAAATGCGAACCTTCACTTCTCCCGATGTCTTCGACAACTCCTTAGTGAACTTCTCAAGAAACACTTTCCACAGCGAGAAGCGTGGCGAGGCTGGGCCTTTCTTGGCCACGTCTACGCCCATAATGGATGACGGAGTGCAGACAGACATCCAATATGTCAGAGACATGGAAGTCCAGGTCTCCTCCGACAGTCTGGAACAACTGGATGAGTCCACGAGAGGAAGTAAACAACAGGACGAGAGCACTTCAACTTCCCACAGGAAGGCTGAGAGGAGAAGGCAGGTCAGAAGGTCACGTGAGCAGTCGGAAGGAAGTTCGAGTGAGAGTGCGAGTTCCTCTGAGAGATCCTCGAAGAACCGACATGCCTCCAGAACGAGCAAAAAGTCTTCCCGGAGGAAAAGCAGCGGAGCGTCTTCACACGCAAGAAATTCGGTGGAAAAGCAGGTTAAAAAGGTGGAGAGTGAGGAAACGGAAGTGACGAGTACGAGTAAAAACACGTCGTTTGAAACAGACGAGAAGGAGGTGGGGAAGAAAGCCGCAGTGACTCCTCAGGGAAGCAGTGATACGATGCTGGACAACACGCTGATGAGTGAGAAGTTCTCGGAACTGGAGAATGTGGGACTGCAGAGCTCTGAGACTGACGCGAGAGACGAAGAACTTTCCCAGAATACGAAGGATCATAACAAGAGTGGATCTTCTGACTCGGAGAGTAAACAAGAGGACACTGAAATTGAGAAGGAGGTTGCAAAGACGGAAAAGCGTCGGTCGAAGTCACGAAATGGTGAATCTCCGGAGAAGAAGTCTGTGAAGAGCAGATCGCCCTCAAGAAGCAAGTCGAGGTCCAAGGAGAGAAGTTTGTCTGCCAAATCTCCTAACGAACTTGTGGAGAGTTCGGAAAGCAGGGGAGTGTCTGCACAGTCGATTAGAAGCGCATCAGCTAAAGAAACCAGAGGGAGAGAATCCAAAAGCAGATCTGTGTCAGGGAGGAAAGGGAGGCCGAGTTCCATGAAGGATTCCAATCTTATTGTACGTCCGCCTACGGGAAAGCGCAGTTCTGTGACGTGGCACGATGAAACGGATGGGAAAGGATCGAAGGACGAAGAAGACACGAGCAGAGAACGTCGGTCCAAGTCGAAATCTGTAGAAGCCAAAAGTAGAAGTCAATCTCGGGACGGATCCAAATCTCCTGAGAAGCGAGAGAGACGATCGAAGTCCAAATCGAGGGAGAAAAGTTCACGGGACTCCTCAACGTCTCCTGAGAAGAAAGAGAGGAGATCGAAGTCGAAGTCACGAGAGCGAGAGGATCACAGCAAATCTCCGTCTCCTGAAGTTAAGGAGCGGAGGTCCAAATCGAAATCAATTGATTCTTCAAGCAAGTCGAGATCGTCCGAAGAGTCTCCAGAAAGGAAGGAAAGACGGTCCAAATCCAAATCGAACGAGCCAGGAACTCCAAAGGACGATGAGAAACGAGAGAGAAAGTCGAAATCAAGAGAGCCAAGTGACGACAAGGGTTCTCACTCTGACTCTCCTGGTAAGAAAGAACGACGCTCTAAATCGAAGTCTAAAGAACCTTCTGATAAAAAAGAGCGTCGGTCGAAATCCAAGTCGAAGGAACCAACTTCAAATGAGGATAGCGGGAAGGCTGAAACCCCAGAGACGAAGAGACGGAGGTCCAAATCCAAGTCTAAAGAAGTTGCATCTCCGGATAGTTCGCAATCTTCAGATAAAAAGGAACGACGCTCCAAATCCAAGTCGGTTGATGCATCACCTGATAAAAAAGAGAGACGGTCGAAATCAAAATTTGTCGATACATCTCAGGATGGCTCATCGTCTCCCGATAAAAAGGATCGACGCTCCAAGTCGAAGTCCATTGATACTTCTCGGGGTGGATCAACATCTCCAGACAAAAAGGACAGACGATCCAAGTCAAAATCAATCGACGCATCTCAGGATGACTCACAATCTGCTGATAAACAGGAAAAACGATCCAAGTCGAAATCAAAA
Source organism: Isotomurus maculatus (assembly GCA_034696585.1). Lineage (NCBI taxonomy): Eukaryota > Metazoa > Arthropoda > Collembola > Entomobryomorpha > Isotomidae > Isotomurus > Isotomurus maculatus. The sequence continues at coordinate 73,744 of JAQGAC010000008.1, read as the reverse complement.
GAGTCTTCACGAGATCGGTCCGAGTCACCCAACAAGAAGGAACGACGGTCAAAATCCAAGTCACAAGATCGAAGCAGAGCATCCACTGTGTCTCGCAAGGGTTCCAAGTCTCCGGAGGACAAAACGAGACGATCCAAATCGAAATCCTTGTCGCAGAGTTCTTCTGGAGTTTCAAAAGAAGAACCTTTGCCTGTCAAAGCTGTCACGACACCTTCTTCTTCTCCAGACCGATCCAAGTCACAAGAAAAGAATGAGCGACGTTCTAAATCAAAAGATAAATCACGAGACGGATCTCAGTCACCTGAAAAGAAAGAAAGCCGAACAAAATCAAAATCCCGAGAAAGTTCCCGAGACGGATCGAAGTCACCTGAAAAAAGCGACCGTAGCACATCCAAGTCGAAATCTCCTGATCGTTCTGAGTCGCCCGAAAAGCGATCAAAGTCTAAATCTCCACAGCGAAGCTTATCACGTGAACAACCTTCCAGGAACGAAAGTGTGGAGAAATCCGACACTCCCAAAGTCTCCGGGACACCTCGTAAGTCATCCGAGGTGAAAGATGACTCACCACAAAGCAAGTCAGGAAGGTCTTCGAGGCTTTCCCAGAGAAAGTCTTCTGACAAGACCCAAAATGACGAAGAAGACGACGAACCAATTCTCAATGAGATTGAAGCAGGCAGAACAATCAACTTACAAGAAGCAGCTCGAAAGCGAAGCGAGTCTATTGCTCGAAATCCATCTCTCTCAAGAAGCCGTTCAGTTTCCCAATCAGTCGACGAGTCCAGTTTGAAAGGCTCTGCAGCAAAGCCCCTTTCTCGGAAGAACAACAAAACAAATTCAAAGCTGAAACTTGGAAAAAGGACATCCTCCAAACGCATCCCTCCCACAACATCAGAGGAACGTGAAATCCAACTGCAAGAAGCTTTGCTAGCCTCCTCCAAAAAGCTCCGACCAAAAGGCTCCAACACCATCAAAAGCTCGAAAATACGCAAACCCGTTGTAGAATCACGATACGCAGCTTACAACCGGAAATCCAGTGACGAACGCCAATACATCGTTGGTCACCACACCGCAGCTCTTGACTCAGGAATAAGTGAACCCAGAGGACTCACCACAGACGCTTCCGAAGACTACATCATCGGGAAATCTAATCCCAACATGTTGAAACGGAAATTCATAGTAAGAAGACCCGGATCCGGGTCAAAACTCAATAGGAAGTCCATCTTCTCCTCCACTCCGAAGCAATACAGAGTTCCTAACGCAGACAGAAGCGACTTGGACGCCCTCATCTACCGCCAACTGACTTTGGAACAAGGCCTTCTTCACGGAACAGGCGGAGGAGGAGACGACACAAACTCCACTTCAACTAGAGGCGGTTCAGTGACAAGTGATGAGAACCAAGAACTCAGTTCCAGAAGTCCAAGAAGACGAAGGGCGAACTTAAGCAGGCCGAGGTCCAAACTGACATTCAGTCGGGGAGAAGACCGAGCAAGTCCAAATCCAAAGCCGAAGATACAGACGGACGTGGACACTCCCATTTCTGTGACTCAGGCGATGCAAGCCAGCATGAGAAAGTAGGCAATCAATAAACTTATTTGGCATGCAGCTTTACGTGACGCACGAATGCTGTAATTACTTTTATTTTTAACTTCAACCCGAACTCATAATTATTTCCTGTGCATTTCAGATACAACTTGGAACGTGCCATATTTCAAGAGCTTTTAGAACTTAAGAGACTTCAAATCAGAGCTGGCAAGGCAAACGAACAACTCCTCGTGAAGCGAATCGCCGAGAATTACCGTAAAGCTGGCTACAGCGTCAACTTCCGCGATTACGATGGGCCTTATAACTTCAGGAACTTTGAAAAGTACCTCTACGGTAAGTCTTTCTTCAACTGCTACAACAATTTGAAAGTTTCCTTATCAGAACTTAATAATCATCACGCATTCTTATCTGAAGATCAACTGAGACTTCTCCAATCCAACAAACGCCTTCTCCCTCGTTTCGCTCCATCCGATGACATCGACAAGCTGAGCACAGCTTTAAAGAAGATGAACTCGACAAAACTTCCTTTCCTCGAAGAAGCAGAACGCAATGAAAGTTCCTGTGACAATATCCAATGTACCCACACAACCCATCGGTGTCACCACGCTGCCCACGCTTACACTGGAGTTCCATGTGCAGCTTACAGTAAGACTTTCATTCACTAAATGCAACTAACAAAACAATCTTTAATTCCCATTGTGATCTTTAGTTGGAAGCAGAAAGAACGGATTCCTGCCGAAAGTGAATCCCCTCCGAGCTCCAGGACCCACGCAGAAAGACTCCCTAACCCGAACAGCGTTATCTCGAAATGGAACTGATCCTATGAACCTCAGCTCCCCAATGCAAATCTCCATCTCCCCACGGACCGACACGCAGTCCCCCATCACTTTGGAAGTGCAGCAAGGAGCCAACACACAAGTATTCACCCTTCCCACAAAAGCCCTCGATCCCCACAAAAACTACTACGTCAGTTTGTCCATAAAACCGAATCCTCTGAGTGAAGATGGACCATCTCCTCCCTCCCACAACGACAGCATAGCCCACCGCCCAAGTCCAGGAGACGTCGTGGAAGACGGATCCATTTCTGCTCCACCTCCCCCGGCAGAAAATGACGCAGACGTTCACGTTGACGTCGACAGAGATAAACACAATAGAAGCATGTAAAACTTGAATACCTCATATCCAACCTGAAAGTATGTTATCCAGCTTTCTAGTAATTTATCTAGTAAACTAGGAATGCACGGACATTCTAATTCTAATGCGGTATTTATTATAGTACTTACTAATATTTTATTTAGATCAACATAATGTATTTTAAATCTGATATAAATTCATACTTGTTAATGTTGGGGACACGAGTGAATAAATCTAAGTGCGTAAAGACTCAATTAGCAACCAGAGCATTTACATACCAACCAAAACTCACGAGTGTTTCACGTAACTGCAACCAGATAACTCCCCGAAAATTACTTTACTCAAACTAGTCGCAAAAAAATTATTTCAACGATGAAATAAATGAATAAAGGTAATGTTTATTAACATTCAACACAAAACATGCTATTAACACGAAATTACTTCACGGAGGGTGGAATCATCGTCTTCCACTTCTCCGGAAGCCAATATTTCATCCTCACGACTTTCGTATTCATTTTGGTGTAATTTAATCGTTAAAATAATTTTTTTGCGACTAGTTTTGAGTAAAGTAATTTTCGGGGAGTTATCTGGTTGCAGTTACGTGAAACACTCGTTAGTTTTGGTTGGTATGTAAATGCTCTGGTTGCTAATTGAGTTTTTACGCACTTAGATTTATTCACTGGTGTCCCCAACACTATTCAAATAAAGATAAATCTGCTCTGAATAAACTTTGTACCAAATAATCCATTTTTATTTGTCTTTCTTCAACTGTAAGTGTGATAATATCTTAAAATACTTAAGAAGAAATCTTAGTAAAATAGAGTTCATCTAACAGAAGATGGTTTAAACGAACTCCGTCATAGGTTGCGTGAGTGTGCCTTATCCAGTAAGTTACATTTGTATCTTTTAGTTTGGATGATGATATCGTTGTGAGGAAGGTTTGATTTGATTCACACATTACTTAACTAGGCCATTCACAATATTATATCTCTCACGGGTTACAGCTGTCGATAATCGTGTCTGCTTTAGTAGCTAGTGAACATTTAATCTTATGGTGATATCTAATCCTGATTCAAGACCGGAATACATTACTGGATATGTATAGTCAATAGTAAGCTTAAATGAAGACGTTTGAGATGATAAAAGATAAAAAGCCAAGAAAGAAGATACACTTAATTCATAAGATCCAAGCTGAATATGCTCTGTTCTCTCTGAGGAGTCTGCACTGCAAACTATTGCAAGCTACAGCTTTGTAAATATACGTTGATCAGTTTCAATCGAAAATCCATACTTGGTCACGTCCTACACTAACCTATCATCAACTGTAGTTTTTGTACTTGACAAAAGAACAGAGCAACATCATCACATTTCAGTCAAACTGGGCAGCATTATGTTTTGAGTATATTATGAAAGTGAGGAATAACATAAAATATTTGAAGTAAATTGGATTCTTCTATTCTGCACGTCTAACTGAAATAGATGTCTTCTTGGCAAGGCATTTCCAGTTATCAGAAAAACACAGTCTAACTTCCGGCCGTCAAGTTCCAAGCTGCTACCTACCACCATGCTTAATGACATGAAAATTATCTCCAAGAGGTAAGTCCTGAGAAACCATGCGTCTCCAAAGGTCACACAAAAGCCACAACGCTGTTTCGGACAGTATTCATAGATTCAAACTCAACGTGCTATCTTTACAACTCACCATAACCCAATTATCCTACGATATAAATCTTGCTAATAAACCACATAAAAGACGCTTTTTTCTTCCCCTAACTTTCGTAAATGTAACTTCCTTAAAATATCTGTATCGTAACTATTCTTTACACTTAATTAGTAGTTTAGTACTTCACTGCTCACGCTGCAGCTTCGGTTACCGTTGCAGAACGAATCAGCTTTTTAGATTTCTTCCCTGTGGGAGGAGGTGGTGGGGGCAGATGCAAAGATTGGAACTTTCCTCCATCACCTTCACTTTTCTTCGAGGACACACTCGATGACGATGGCTTCGCTTGTCCTTTGCTGCTCTTCGGGCTTCTACACTTAGGCCAGCTCCCCCCAACATGCTCCGGAGGAAACGGAGCTGCTTCGTCAAAAGCTAAAGACATCTTGTCGAACCGATGGTGACACATCTTCTTTTTATGCTAATTACAGATCAGTCATAATTAAACATCAGTCAACTTAATTCTCTATCTCTTCAACTTACTTTCTTAACCTCTCGTTTGGGCTCTGGAATCGCTGAGGTCGCATGTTCCTCTCCACTGGAGCTGGAAATGCCTTCCTCCAAATGGAGCCCCGTGTCCAAGCATCCATCCATGTCCATCTCTCTGTACAGCATAGCCAGCTGATCATTCACCGCCGACGATTGCTAGAACTCAGGCGATTAAAATCGTAAGATATTTCTTAGGGTCACTCGAGCCCTTAACTCACTCAGAGGCTAAAAGAAACTCTCCAATTAATTTACCTGGCCAAAGATCTTCAAAGCTTTCATGTCCTTCCTCAAAATATCTTCCTCATTTCCCTGTGGCATTTGATACGTAAACTTCAGCGCATCTGACATCACCACATTCTGCATCCACGGAGGTTCCTTGTTCCTCAAACTCCTTTGGAGCTTCTCAGATTCCTCTCTCTCCTCATTATCTCCATCGTCCCAACAACTCTGGCTCGACTGATCTTCCTCCATGTTCTTCTGAGACGAGCCTTTACTTGATGCATTCATACTGTCGTCCGATCTGCAACAATAACAACTCATTAAGAATCTGTTGCTTCCTCCAACAATGGACTCCCGGACTTACCCACTCTGACTGCTATCTGTAATGGAATCCCTCGATCTCTGGCTTCCCTGGTCATCTTTCTCCCGAGAAGTTGTTTCTCCCGCAGAACAGTAGCCTTTGCTTTTAGTCCTCGCCAGCAGTTTGGCACCAGAAGAACTCACGGGAGTTCCAGTTGGAGGAATCACAGCACTCGTAACTTTGAGGGAGGTGCTTTTCGACATCACAAGTCCTCCGGAGCTCTTCGCCAACGACGGAATCCCTCCCGAACAATTGGAAGCCGAATTGGACTTGCTCGTTCTCGAATCTGCCACTGACACGGGAGGAGTAGGAAGTGAAACAAAATTAAATCCGGAACCATGAAGAATACCTCCTGGAGCTCCCGTGTGTCCCAACTGATTTGCGGGATGAGTAGCCATAAGGATACTTTGACCCGGATGGATCATCGTTCCCACAGGCATAAGAATGGGTGTGTGCTGTCCGAACATTTGGTGATGACTCACAGGTTGGTACACAACCCCAGCAGGAAGCAATTGCACTGGAAAGATTAGGAGGAAAGGACATTGAAACAAAGAAACTTATTCCAAGAAACTTCTCCTCAGCAGCAAATTGCCAGCAATTCATCCCCCAACAAAACTTAAAGATATTCGCGCTGAAGATTTCGTTGCCTCAATTCCCCACGAAAAGTTTGGAACACTCCAAACACATTTGGAAGGTTGGAAGTCAAAGTCAAAGACTCTCACTTCAACTTTCCAACTAAAACCTCGTACAGTTGGTCCGTTAATAATTCACACACAAACAACAAAAGATTAGTGAACTCAAAAGTGAAGGAGTAGAGAGGAAGTCTTATTCTTACGAAATGGAATGCGACGCCGTGATCTAAAATGGCTATGATTGCAAAACTGCCAAAATATGATCAACACTAGTTGCTCCATAAAGTCTGAGTGATTGAAGATATGCGTCGGTAAAGATTCCGACACACATGCATAAAACATAAGGCTAAAGTCTTACCCACGAACTACCGCCGTAGTGTCTTACCGTACCACCGTCACCTGATAAGACACAGCCACCTTCACCAGGCACTCCGAAAAGCAAGCATCCTCAATATCCTCACTCGCTCCCTGCAGAACTTTGGAACTTTGGAACTTTTGCCTGATCTCAGGAACCCAACCTCCACCCACACACCCTCACTGATCCACATAACAAGTCATTCATATCAATCATAAGGATTCCAATATTAATGCCCAAATATAACCAAACAATTACTCCAACCGTCTCGGCTTCCCCCCAAACCTATTTTGAAGAGTCGAGAGGTCGAGACATGAGCTAAGCTAGTCTCTCCATGAAAGGGAATCGCGGCACACACTTAACATTATCGCGTCATATACAGCACAAATAATATTACATGGTTAACTGAGAACTTAAAAAGCTGTGATTGATAGGATATCAGTAAACAAGTAATAGAAGTGTATTAGAATGAGTTCTCAAGTTGTAAATGATATAAAATAGGAAATAAGTTAGTGCGAAATAATTAGAGCAGAAAATGAGATCTTCAGTACCTTGCTGGAACTGCTGTTGTCCGGGAAGGAAGATGTACGGAGTGGTTCCTGAACTTCCTCCAGGAACAGACGAAGACGCTGCAGACTGTGGAGCAGCCATGGGCGTCGAAGGATGGGGAACTTGAAGCATTGCAGGTTGCTTCGCACCTGTCACTGGGTCGATGTAGTGATACCCTGGGAGACACACTCCCGGAAGGGCCTTCGTCGGGACTCCTGCTGCAGCTACAGGCCCTGCTGAGCTAGGATTTGCGGAGGCATAGCGCGGATAAGGACCAGTTTGTCTTTTGAAGAAACAACGACAACACCAAAAGGATCAAGTACACATTCATTTGTTTGATTTCAATCAATTCCACTGGCTCCGTGTTAAAGTGCGTGTAGGATAAATAGACGAGACTAGTGCACATTTCGTGTCATTTACGAGAACAATTAATCAATTAATCAATTCTAATTTCCCAAAACGAGCACTGTTTGCAATTAATTGAAACGCAAATCACTAGACTACCACAAATAATACAACATTAAGTGAGCGCATGCAATTTCCAAGCCACAGAAGGTTAAAGCTACTCTCTGAAGCGTCTGTGTCTGTACCTGTAGGAAGGAGTTGTAATTCCTGGAGTGACGCTGATTGAAAAAGGAGGCCACAGATTTATCGACTTCTCCCGTCCCCCGTTAGGATCAGCCCCGTTGTTACTATTGCTCGCTGTGACGCTGTTAGACTCTGATTGTCCGTCTAAATGAGGCTGCTTAGCGTGTCCTGCGTGTGAATCTCCGTCCCAAGAGAAGTTCCCAGTTCGTTTTAATCCGTGCGTTGGATCGCATTGCACGGGAACCTTCACAATTAATTATAAGCAATTAATTAATTATATCTCCTAGCAAGTAATTAATCTTTATAATGATTGAGGTGTTTTAGATACCTTAGAATGACTCGGCTTCGACCTATGACCTTTTTGTTCCGGATTCTTTACAAAATCCGAGGAATCATCCATACTCCTTGAAGAAGCTGCTCGGAAAGCACTGGGAAAGTTATCCGAATGTTTGTACCGACTATCTCTGTTGCTGCCCGGAGTTGTAGAACTTTTTCCCCTGGATTCCCTGTGCTTTTGCATCATACATCTTTCCATATCCTGATTGTGTCTGTTTGTGTGACATATCCAAAAAGTTAAATCTTTAATTAACTAACTACACGTTTACAGTGACAAAGAATTAACAATACTTCGCTGTGTTGCACCTCGTAAGAAGCGCCTGAGTCAGTGAATTCTGCGGAGACACACATTCTGCCCTTTCGTTTCCACTCTCATGGCTCCCACTGGAATTTCTAGGACAAAAATTAGAAAACGCCCTTGTGCAAACGCGCGTGGAAGGTGAAAACCTTAGGAAACCGAATTATACCTCATGTTGGAGCCAGAACTGTAGTCAATGGTAGGGGAACTCTTACTATCCGATTCGGACGATTGGTTCTGTGTGTCCATCTTGTTATTCGGATCCGCAGATTCATCAGACCTTTCTGTTTTCGGTTGACTCTGAAAGAACCTCTCAATGTTGTCCCTGTAATTCAGCTGATTGTAACTCGGAGGAGTTGACGAGCTTTGATTACTCCCAGAACGGTCGTCGTGGTCGTGATCGTGATGGGGTGAGATTTCTCCCAGCATTACTGAGTCTCTCTCCTAATGAAAAACGGAAAAGTGAATTGTGGCATTTGCAGGCAGTTCATTCACGTCAGAAAGTGTAATTAATTTTGGGACTACCTTGCAACTAACCAGCACTGAAAATCCACTGCACTGTGAACCAGACTTCTCAGAGTTTTCTGTTTTTGCCATCTTCTCCAACAAAGTTTCCATCAGAGCTGCCAGATCTTTCCGCCTTCGGGAAGATTGCTGACGTAGGGGATCAGATATTCGTCTAGAAACAGTCTGTACCACAAAAACACAGCGATAGAACCACCCAGTTCAGTAATCTATAATCTTAGAGATGAGATTTGATATCAAAGCTGAAGTGTCTATTTTACCTCAGTCAACGTTTTCCGGATCTCATCTTGGAGAATCATTTCTTTCATTGTATTTTGTTCTGGAATCTGAGATGGTTCTTCGTCCTCGTCCTTCGGCTGCATGAATACATTTGGATTCATTGGACCCTAAGAGAGTTAGAGAGTTAGAAACTTCGACTCAGCAATTGAAAGTGTATTTCATGAATATTTAACCCTTTGTCTTGATCTCTTGATAAACAAAGTTGAATAAAATGCTGAAAGTACCTCAATTACTCTGTGTTGTCCAATCACAAATTCCAATTTCCACGACCATGGGTTTATAAAACATGACCAATCGGTTTCCAACATCGCAAATGTTCCATTGAACACTCGAAATCTGTATGGTTTACTACGAAAGGGTTTTCCTTGCTCTTGCATAACTACATAAAGGTAAAAGACAATGAAACACTCTTTCATCCATCTGGGGTCATTTGAGACATAAAAAAGTGTATTCATTCTTCTACCTGATCCGTAAATATCTTTAAGTAGCGACAAATCCTCAGGATGATAATAATCCAGCACCGAATTCCCTATAAGATCTTGTGGTAGATGACCCAAATAGCTAATAGCGTCAGAATCCATGTGTCCAAAGTGGCAACTCGCTGAATGTCGTGTGATAAACTTTCCTGGATTCTTAGGAACCTCTTGTGGATCTTTTAAAGTCAAAGGACATAAATTTCATTCAAAAATAGAAGGAGAAAAGCACATTCATTCGCACAAGACTTAAGCAGGCCGCAGGTGATGATACATAAGCCTCCTATGCATGCTTTCACCCACTTATGAGTAAAAGGAACTTCACGTGTGTAAAAAGGTGACACTTACACTGATACGCAGACTTGATCCGTGTTGCACATATGACCAAGTACACGGTGCTCAGCATACTTGCCGCAGAAGCTGGTTCATTAAATCCATCGCTGCTGCTTGTGTTCGCTGTTGTATCCTTCAGGCTGTCTGACTCGCCTTTCCGGGCTGGCTTACTCATACCTCCTCCGGGTCTTACAGGAATCTCTACTTTCTTCAGTTGCATCGTCAGCTTAAATGGAAAGTACATCATCGTCTTGTCTGTCACTCCAAAGCCTACAGTCTTTAGACCGCGGTACTGTCTCAGGCGACAGTAGAATGGCTCCGTCTTCACACTTGGTCCTGATAAAAAATTCATTTTGTAACTTTAATGTTTAGAATTATCAGTTCACCCCATAAACTCAAACATAGGCATTTTTAATGAAACAGAGTCAACTGTTGTAGATACATATGATGCTTTCGAAACTCCATAAACATATGTCTACAGATTGGATCTGAAATAATCTAAATTCAACTGCATAACACCTTAATTTGTTAGTTAAATTTGCCCCATTGAAAGGATGGAGACCGTAGATTTCGAAACTACTTTCTCGCTTTATCTCCATAATCATAAATCCTAACTACCCAGATGCAGAGTATTGCCTAATCTCGAATTTTGAAATCATAAAAAAGTACACTGATCATTTCAGCAAACATTCCTCATCTCGCTTACCCTGAAGGTTCTGCATAGACTGAGACTGATCCCCAATGGGAAAGTTAATTCCACAGGTAATATGACTTGCAAACGCCATCCGGTCTTTCGGATGAACGAAATCAATGAAGCTCCTTCCCAACAACATGTCTTTAGGAAATCCAAGGATATTTGCTATCGTAGGAGTTATGTAAACCACAACTCCGTCATCCAACGAAACTACCGTCGCAAATCCTTCCTAAAATAGATTTAATCATGAAGAACAAAAAGAAACTTCCCGAGTGTAATTACATTCCTTTCTCCCACACAACTCTCCTCTCCTCACCTCATTTCCAGCTTCCTTTTGATTCTCAGCAATAAAGTCTTCCCAGTTGACTTTATTAGGTCGAGTGCAATCATCACATTCCCCATTATCATTCATTTCCGATTCTTCTTGGAGTAGAGAATAGTAAGCTATCATCAAGTGAGTTAAGATATCTTACGTATATACAAATCTCGTTATTCCTAATTCCTAAGCAAGCAATGGAATACCTTGAATGGGATCTTGGAACTTTTTCATGCAAGACAGGACATGAGTCAACGCTGCAACTTGCAACGCTTTGCTATCGTGAGTACTCGAGGCTTTGCTTGCTGGAGACATTTGTCCGTGAGGCTGAGGAGTACTCGGCAAACTAGAAGTGTTATTTGCTCCTTGGTCCATCTTTGGAACTTCTTTCCCTTGGGTTTCTTGGGAAGTCCTTGTCTCATTTTTATCTCCAGCTGTTGGTTTCCTCTCGCCTTGTTTGTTCATCTTCTTCTTCCCTTGTCGCTTGTTAGTCGCTTGGGCAGACGTCCCTGAAGCGTTGGGAGATCCGGTTCCATGTTGCTGACAATCAGCACTGCAATTTTTTCCACATGGAGAAAGTCAGTTTTCTCCAGATAACTTTCTTCATTCATTTCTACTACTCAAACGCTTACTTTGAAACTGGAGCATTTGGATGAGGAGGATATCCACTTCCACTCCCACTGGACATGGAACTCTGGTGCGACTTGCTGCTTCCAGAGCTACAAAATTATTTCATTCATTCATGTTCCATTTTATCGGAAATTCACATTTCTTTGAAACTAGACGTCTGATCTGATTCTAGGTACAGGATGTAACCACAAAAAATCTGAGCTGCCAATCAAATCTCAATCTCATACTTTTTTATCTCTAACATTCGTTCAAAAAACGTGAATTTGGCTGCACTTTTACAAATTCTGTTCAATATCCTTTCTACGTGCATGTAAAACGCATGGGTACGGATTGAATTGGTGAATACTTTTCTTGCACCTTATTGACTTATTAGCTACCACTCATACTCCCACAACATCTGGGAATCCTAATAAAAACCCTTAGTCTACGATGTTTAATGGCACAAGAAAGTGTAAGAAGGTCGTTAACAATGCATGAATTCACAGTCCGAAAGATTAAGTCACTTACCTCCTTTGGGACTGACTGTTAGACTTGTTCGATCCATATCCGGAGTCAGAATGGATTTTTGAATTCAGCTTCAACGTGCTCGAAAGTCTTTCACTAGACTCCGCCATTTTCTCAGATTACCGGTGAAAGTTGTATGATTTTCTGGAAATCTTTCCTGTAAAAAGTTTCAAAAACTCGGACTTTAAAAAAGATCATTCTGATTCGACAGCCAAAACCTGTTTGCTGCACAGAAGATGCCCAGACGAGGATAAAACACATCTGCCGAAGAAGAAAAAATCTTCCAGACATTTCTACATACGATTACGAAGATATCTTGCTAAGCTTTACTTGTTTCATAAACTAGGAACGGATACATCTGCCCTTACATTTGAATTGATATGCTTCAGTCGAACTCTAGAAGATTCTGCTGACGGATTTCGAAATACCGAAAAGAGATAAGAACTTCGAGAAGGAGATGTGTTGCTTGAATTAATCTTCTTTCGTGCATGCATGCAGAATGCAATAATCTGCATCTCTCTGTACAGTCTGAGCATTCATTGTCTTGTCAGCTGCTAACTTCATCTGTCTATGCTTTCAGTCTGTGGATGGAACGAGAGTTCTTGTGTTTCTTAGAAGGAATTACTTTTGCTTCATATTTCTCGTGAACATGTATTTATTGTCTTAAGCAAAAAGAATTTAGCCAATATTACAAATACGAAATCCCTACTTATGAAAATACATTTTTATTTCAATGACAAAATGCTGCATGAAAACCTCAGTCTCCCTCATGCCCTCATTACACCGCAATGCGAACAGAGCAATTCATTTCATGAAGGATTAAACAGACGACACATTTCATTAAGCCTATGTACTTATTGAATGTTTGCAGTTTTACACAAATGTAAATGCATGCATGCAAAAGGAATTTTATTTATTACTTATGTACTCCTTCACTCCCCTATTTAAATCACCAATAAAATGTTCCCTTACCTTTTACATTCTCCAGTAAAATCCTCTGTTTCTTTACTCTCAACCACTTCTTGAAATATTGCAGCACAATAACCACAGGTCTCACAACCACACTAAACTTCCCTGATACTTCAATTTCCAGTAAAAACCTTCCTACCAAAATTCAGTGAAAGCCACACAGCCAACTTTCTCCAGATTGCTTTAATATTAAAATATACCTGCACCTCTTCCAACTAATGTGGACCAATTAACCACAGCAAATTAAGAATGTAGAGAATAGAGGCCAAGTAGATGTGGACATTCTGGACTAACTGGCATCAATGAGGTTGGGAATGTCAGGAACGCTGGGAAGTAAGGAATTCACGCTCCTTTCCACGTGAGAAGGCGTGTGTTTCTCCAGCGGTGAGACTTCCAGATTGGCTGGAGATGCTCCAGAAACGCCTTCCCACTTGTCCTCAACTTCTCACGCGGACTGCGACCTGACTTTGCTTATGCCTGTGTTATCAGCCTTACACACCACAACTCGTAATACTTTACAGACACACTCCCAGAGTATATATGAGTAGTCTGCTCGTCTACTGCTCTGTATTTTATGTGACGTGACATCGTCGAATGTATGTCTTGTTGGGCTTTCATACATTCCCATGTTCCTGGAAATGTACCAACTACCAACAAGTGTATGGAAACGAGTGGAAAGCCCAAATGCAAAGTAAGTTTGTACACACTTTCTCCTTATCTGCGTGCTGAGCATGTGCTTGCCTATTCGTATGAGTTCAATTCACGTTTAACCCATTTCATAAGCCCACTATAATTAGCTTTCATCAGAAATACACAATATTAAATGTATTTTATTACTATTGCGTCGGAATGCTCAGAATTCGGTGAAAGTCAGCTAATTCACCTGATACCATTTTTTGTCAACAACTCTTTGCAATTACTTCAGTAACAGAAAAGTCTTCATCATTACTATTCATTACTACAAGAAGATTTCGGTTTTTGTCATTCAAATGCTTAGAGGGCAATAATTATTAACGAGACATTTATGAATTAATAATTTAGATTACAAGAGACAAGTTGATATTGATGCTAGTTTTATTAGTTATTAATTCATAGTTATAACAAACGCTTGCTTTCTCTGTTTTTGTGACTGCAGAAGAATAAGACATGATTTATTCTGCGTTGCTTATTACATCATAGGAAACAAAAATTTATATGTTGGACATTGGCATTTCAAAAAATTCACCTTCCTTTTCCGTCCTCATCTGCGCACACAATAACTGTTATTTTCTATTATTACACACATTACAACATCCACAATACATACGTAGGTAATTGGAAACGTACGTATCACCTTCCTTTCTTCTCTCAGTTCTCTCTAAAGCTAAGTACTCAGGAAGCGTGAAACCCGTGGAAACGACGCTGAGTGAAATGAAACTGAAATTTTTCACTTTTGGGTACTCAGGTCATCAGTGAAAAGAACGCGGAAATTTTCCCCAGCTTTTCACTGAGCGAAAAAATCCACTGATTTCACTCACGCTTGCGTGAAAAATGACCCCCTTATTTCACGCGTGAAATTTTTCACTACGTGTGAAATCTGCAAAGTTTCCATGGTTTTTATTTTTGTGACGGTAGAAAAGTCAAATATTTTTTTCATTAATGACGTCACCAGATGAAATTAACCTGAGTACTGCTCAGTGAATTCAACTTTCAAAAGACAGATTCCGCGTTATTTTCATTCCGCAGCGACCGATTTCACGACGCGCTGCAGTGAAAAGTTTCCACGGACATTCCATTTCACTCAGCAAGTCGTCCTGGGTACTAAGCTTCAAGTGTAATATTTATTTATATCTCCCCATTTCCTTCATTCCTCTCTCTGCTTTCCTTTCGTGTCTTCATCTTACTTAACATTTTACTCATAAGAAATTCCTAACATTCATATTTACCCACACTTTGTATTTTAACGCAACAATAAACCATATGCGTTGTTAAAATTCCTTATTTCTTAACAGACAAAATAATTGCCTGTAACTTTGGTTAGTGAAATGAGAGCGCTCCAATATTTCTCATTAGTGGATTCCATAGGGTTTCTATAATTAAAGTTGGTTGCACAAACAGAGCCACGAAGAGTAAAGCTCTTGCTAACCAACAGACGTAATCGCAACGCATCTAATGATATAAATGATAAGAAACAGATCGTAATAAATATGCTACGAACAATCTCAAAATACTTGTGAGACTACCTTGCAGGAGTTACAATTAAAGTTTACCTTCTGTGCACTATTCCCAAATTCCAAGTAATACGAAACTCACCATGTAATAAAATATTCCTTTCTACATCCTGTACAGAAAAGCTGAAGTATCTGCAAAAATAATTGTACAAATGAAGAGAAATTGAGATTGTTACCAATATTAGCTCACTGGGATTCCGCATGTTTTCTCTCCAGCTTTCACTCTGCCTTTCTCCGAAATGGTATTAAGTAGACATATGTTTGCGTAAACGTGCAGGTAAAGTCACATTGAGTGGATTCTCAAAATTCGTGTATATTTCAACAAATCTCGACTTCCATCGTGTACTGGAGATCATTTAATTTATCCATCTGGATCCAGAATAACAATAATGCTGTAAAACTGGAAAACATATATCTTTACATCTTCGTTTTCTCCCATATTATTTCTATTGATTCAAGTATAAAAACAAGTTGCTTTATGCGAACATTTAAAAATCTACAAAGCAATAGATAAAATAGAAATAATATATTGAAGTTACACAAACAAAATTTTTAATATGCAACCGCAGGAAAAGAAAATGTTCATACCAAGAGAAAGCACACGTAGAGCAACGTGAGTGTTTCTGAGTATTTCCCGGAGTCCTTCAACATTGGTAAAACAATGTTCTGGAAGATGAACAGCAATGAACACTGCAACTGCGATCTTGCTTACATGCCTGCCTGCTTACTTCGATTGTCTAATAACTATTCAATCTATCTGCATGTTTTATTATTCATTTTCTGTGTTTAAACACGGTGAATAAATACTCCACAAACAGTCATGTTAATTTCCCAAATATTCATGACATTTTAGATACAACTCTACAATCCTCCATGTAGAATTGTCATATTGCACAGTTGGTGACTTTTCATTGATTTTGAAACATCTAGCAAAATTGAATAATTGCCTAAATATTCCGTTTAAAAATAATCCTATGAGAATTATTGTGAATAAATTTAGAAGCATGTAAAAAATGTTTCAGTCCACATATGAAGAACACCTCGAAGTTGAAATGAACAGCAACCCACAATTTGCATGGAGGTTACAAAAACACTTTCATAGTAAATGACATAATTCAAGCCATTAATTCTAAGAATTACAAAGCTGTTTCACCGTTTCGTAGTACCTCGTTCAGTAAGATGATTGCAAGATAAGTAAGATGATTGATGCCCTATGAATAAAATTGTATACCACGTCCACACTAAATATTCTAAGCAGAAATTTACCTCAGATCCCTTGAATTCTTGGATTTCTTAGAGACATTTTATCTTTCACTCATCTTGTGTCTTGGGTACCAAACTTTTAGGGTGTCATTTCGATTGCAAAACTTGAACAAAACAATTTTGTGCACTGCAACGTGATGCATAAAATGTATATCCTTAGTAGTTAGTTGAAGTTAGTTCCCATATTCCCATATACAGATATAAGTATACATGTTTTCAATAAACCAATGAAAGCATACCTGCAACACAGTTGGGTGAGTAGGTATATCTTTTCTAGCGTCTTGGACTTGAAAGCTTCTTCTTTCTGATTGATTAATATCTTCGCTATACATATTTATGATTATTCACAGGTAAGTGAAATACATACAGCGATCCAATTCAAATACTCGTCTAATACCTTATGGAAAACTGGAACTGCGTTCACGTCCTTCCTTCCTGATGCTTTCATTTCCAAAGTGTTACTTCATGCTAATCAATTATCCATTTTCATCGAAAAAAACGACATCAAAAATAATATTCAATGTGTTGCTGTTATAATAACATTCATGCATCACATGTTCCAAAGTTTCTTCAATTTTTCTTTCTTGTACATCTATGCTTTGTATGAATACTATTAAATTCATCCAATAACAAGATAAAATCTGATCTTCAGTAACACACCACGAATCAACTTAATTGACATCAACTCGGATTATGCTTTCGAGATGTCAAGTGTAGTGGATATGAATCATCATCTTCTGATATTTAACTCCAGTCGAAGTGTATGAAATAATCTCTTCTTCACTCACAAGCAATTCATCTTATTCAGAGGTGGCTTTATTTATTAATACATTTTACGTATTACATAATAATAATAGACATACTCGTAGATTACACGTTAACACCACAAACAATACGCAGTTGTATCATTAATCCGGTTAATTAAACTATCCTTGTTATAATTACAGGTGAGTCATTATTACTATGTCACGTAATAGTAGAATTATTACTCTCCATAATAACACTTACAACAATCATAATATTAAGTTATAGATGAATATAATAATAACAATAATAATAATAATGTATTTATAGTTTTCTATCATTACACAGGTATATATACAGAATTCAAGCAGTTCTTGAATCGCTCTTTACGTCCTGCTCATCACTACCACAGTCTACACTTATTGAATTAATCGATTAAGTATAAGGTACTATCGAATTGTCAGTTCTAGTTCTAAACTGTAGTAGTAGCAGTACTAAGACACAATAGAAATTAAGTATCAATTAACGCAACTAAAGAAGAACCGCGTACACAATAGTTCTGTATATTAAGTATTTACAAACTCATTTAAAACAGCACGATTTTTTTGTCTTCAAGCATCCACCATTATTCATGATTCCTCACACTTTTGTTCACACCTTTCGTCATCGCATATCCTTCATAATTAGCAACACACAAGTCGGACAACTCTTTCAATCCACTAAATAAAAACCATGCAATCAAGCAATACATAATCAACATTTAAAAACATACTACTCATAAAGTGAAGTCTGTGTAAGTTCTAGCAATAGTTGGTGATACTTTCTACGCGAACTCCCGATTGTTTTATACCTTCGTATTTTCAACACATAAAGCATCCTCGCTATTGTTATTCAAAGAAACCTACGGAAAAGTATCCCGATACTTCCGATGTCAGAGTTCCATTTAAAATGACAGCTAAAGCTAAATTAAAGTACTTCAAGGTGTATGCGTTTAACACACACACATACGCTTAAGTCCAAAGATTAAATAGGTCTGCGCGTTATTCTCTCACTGTAAATATAAGTATCGTGTGTAGTCTGTTGTAGTTTGCGATCTCTTGGAAGATTTTCCTCACTTTGTATACGTGCATCGTAGCAAGAAATGAGATTAGGGTGACAGGTTGTAATTAAGAGAAAAATTAGAAGTTACGAAACATTTTGAATTCACTCGAGGTAGAAGTTGTTGCGGAAAACTCGACAATTCTAGAACACATTGACGTTTAAAATGCGATACGTGCATTTTTAAACTCCTTGCAAAAAACGACTCAGATTACGGCACGATTAGGGTAGTCAATGAAGGGTGACTATGACCAATAAATATATAATTAGTAATGATGATGATAGAATAGATTGTTTATGATTTCAATTGTATTTGATACACAGCAATCAAATAACATTCAGTGTGTACAGTTCACTAATCTTTATACTTACTAATTCCCTGAATGCAGTTGAAGTAACTTAAACTCGTTTTGTTCTTCTGTAACCCAACTCAAATGTTAATTATTACTTGCGAATCGGCTTGTATTTGTGAGTTCTCTTATTGAAATCGTTAGTTTTCTGGATCAACACTAACCTGCTTTACATTCTAAATTACTATTTAAGTTATCGTTTAAGTAGATTACTAGAAGTACACTCAGAATTTATGAGAAGTCGCTAAAATCTAAACCCATTCTTTTGTATGTATTTAGACATACAAAAATTCTTGATTTTTCTTCAGTTTACAACAAGTGAGCATTACTTTCATTTTTTATGTTACGCAACCGAATCAAGGTAAACAACGTCTTTCAACCCTTTCAATTCAATCGGACCCAATTCTCTCTACAGTGATCAATGATAGTCGCTTTGTTTGCTTGTAAATTCTTTGTCGTGACAAATGTAACGTAAATGCGAATGCACGTCCTACACCAATTAAGTCACTTCAGCCTTACATCCATTGAAAATGACGTTTTTAGTCTAATTTTAGCATCGTGATATTCCATGTTCCTTCTTAGAAAACTTCAATTTTCAGCTGAATAGACGACAACCAGCGTCACGTAAAGGTGAAACCCATCCGCCGTTTTAAATACGGAGCTTCTACTTCTTTTTACACTCCTTCTTCGATACAATAATTTATCCTCTAATCTAAGTATACTTATTAATGAATTATATTGACAAGACAAGAAACTTTTAACCCGATCAAGATTAAAACGAGTGTGATTTCAGTCTGTTTCCCTACATGCCCATAATACAACAGTTCACCGTTAGTTTGTTAAAATACATTTAATTTTATCCTCCATCGAGTCCTTCTCTTAGTCTAGAAACCATTTCAAATTATGTGACTCACGTTGCCTATTCTCCTTCTATTGGTTGTCGAATCTCTCAGTTTCTGATTCTGGGCGATAGGTATGCATTAAGTTTGAAGTACGACAAGAGGAGACATTCTTTTCGGACCCCTCACTCCCTAAAATATTAATAGTTAAGTTTTGTTTCATTTTGGAACATGACTTATGATGAACTGATACTCAAAATATTCGCGAAGCCAAACATATTAACAGTACAGCAGTACCCATTCGTTACATTTTAATATGAACCATTCAGACCATACGTAAGCATTCTTAAATAATTTTGGCTCTGTGCCCATCTACAGCAGAGATGACAAATCTTGAAAAAATCTCATATATCTGTAAGAATAGGTTTTATATGTATGTGTTATATCCCACAACCAAATGATCGAGTTCAGAATTACAGTGGTATTTGAAAGAAACATCTCTCACACTACTGATACAGTTACCTAGTTTTTGGATGATCTTTGCACTGCCAGTTCCTCCTTACACATGGAGGTTTCCGCATAAGCCAACTCACTTTAATTATAGAAACCAAAAATATATTATATGGCACATATTTTAGATGATAAAAGACCAATCCTTTGGTAACTCATGTCAATGAGTCTGTACCATTATTTTTCTACTAAATAATTCGTATGGTAATAAACCCTTTCCTCCTCACACCAACGTACTGACGTCATCAACATAGTCTAACTAACTTAAACTACATCTCCTCCACATAACAATGACAATAAATAATTGACTTCATTCAATAATATATAACGTACGTACAGTAAATTCACAACTGGGTAGTGATGATATTGGTTCAAAGATGGTACATAAGGATGGATACAAACTTGCGTTAACTGAAGATACAAATTAAGCCAACATGGAACATGGTACAATTAAAATGAGACTGGAAATCAAACGAACGCCTCGTGGAAAACTTGACAGCTCGGTACAACACAAACAGAAATTAGTAAATATGCGTCTGCGTCAGCTAAACAGTACTCTCTACGACTTCACACAACCTACTACACACCACTATTGTTAATCTTCATGCTACTGTACTTTTAAATGTTTAGTAAAAACTGAATGGTCAATCAGCAGATTCGTTTCCTTATATTGAAATTCGATTTGATCGTCGTCTTCACATAACGCAGGAAACCAGGTTCATTTCAAAGATGGATTTGTTTTGCTGATAAACTGACATACAAACACGTTCCACGACAACACCCTATTTGGACAATTGCAACATTACACAGGATCGTTACAAGTTGGGTTATTTCAATGTGGAGTTGGGAAGGTTTGATGCAGACGATTCCGTACTATTCCCTACATTATTTGCATTTTGATAACTTAATTCTAACTCTCCCAAACGCTTCCATAACTCGTCTCTCTCTTTTTCTCTCTTCTTCTCTCTGAAAAAAATAATTACAAAATTACTGAATATAGCTGCAAATACATATATCGTGTAGTACTTGAGTGAGTCAGTGAGTGAACTTACTTTTGGCGCTCTGCCTTATATGAAGTGGTCAGGTTGTTGAAAAGATCAGGATTCATTTCCATAAATGTTTTTAAGACATTGTACACTAGTGAAACTATGGTTTGATTCCAGTGTTCTTTAGATATTCGATACAGAGCCGGAAACATTATTGGCATAATCACTGCATTATTTTCTTCTATTAATGACATAATGTACTCATTATTCCAGAAATACAGTGCCCGCTCCGCCACCTGAAATAATACAAACCGGAAGTTCAGCACCATTTTCGAATAACAACGGATGTTAAGTCCGCAGTTTACTGTTTCCGTTCTGAAAACCAGTCATACCTGAAAATGCGGACTTGATACGCACCGGGCGATCTGTCTGAATAAATGTTCTTGAATTTTAACAAACTGGGTAGGTTCTATTACATCTAAAATTTCCTCTATTTCCCCCAAGAACATCACCTGAAATCGAGCCAAATTAATTTTTTAACCCCTTCTTTCTCACACATCTTACGCTTTCCGTCACACAAGGTCTCAGTTTACTACCATACCTCTTTTTGAGAACAAGTTTTCGGCCAAAACTTTAGAAGGCCTAAAACCACAGGTTCGGTAAGAGTTGCATCTTTCTCAAGGAACTGTACCACACAGTAGGCCAGCTGAGCATGGTATAGTGCCAGACATCGAACCTACGCCATAATAAAATAAATACTTAGTCACTCCATTACATTCCTTCACACAACACACATTTACACCAGAAAGCCAAAAGCATTCATTAAAACAGCTCAATGAAAGAACGTTCAAACTCGTAAATCACAAGTTCTTCAAGCAGAAAAAAACCCTATCATTAGAATTGTTGATTAGAATTCTGTCTCGCGAGAAGCTCTCTCTATTCAAGGACTCTTTCTCCTGCAATATTAAATTCTCCAAGAGATCAGAAAAATATACTACTTCTTCATGCAATAATAGTTCTCTAGGGAGGTAATTATATTCTGATAGTCTACTGTAGAGTTCCAAAATAACCATTTTTTAAACAATTTCTATGTTCAGGCTGATGAAAAACTACAGAAAGCAAATCTACAATCTTCATGATAATTACGATTTCTGATAAGTGCGCATCTCTAATGAATTCAGCCAAACATTCAATGATTAATTTTTCCCTGACTGACAACTGACTGAGAAAGACGGAAAAGTACCTTTTTTATTTCTAGTCTACGACTAATCGAAAGGAAAGTTTTTGATATGAAAAGTTTCGCAATGACAAGCACAACTCCAAACTCCAAAAAATGTCATTCATAAAGTCTCAATGTCTCATGTATTAATGCTGAGCTGCTAGTTACCTAACAGTCAGAATTATTAAAAAACAAGGAAGGTGGATAAAATTTTGATTTGTTAAAGCAACAATGAGCTCTTTATGAAAACAGGGCAGCAATAACACGGTTGAACGGCAGAAAAGAAAGTTAGAGAAATTACTTGAGTATACCACGTCTTATCAACAGAAGAAACATAAATTTCAGCTTCGTGAGGCACATACAACCTACGATTTTGTGTGTGAATCTTACCATTCTTACCTTATGGAGGGGTATGAGGACTTTGACAAGAAATTGTTTGTGTTCCATCTTCAACGGCAGAGCAAATCCATTAATGATACTTCCTAAGATCTCTAAAAGTTCACCTACACCATTAAAGTGCTCCGTCTCATAGATAAACCGGAGGAAGATGTTATTGATTTGTTTTCGTATGAATGCTCGGAGTCCAAGGAATTTTCCATAAATTCGATGTAACACTGTCTTCAGAAAATCTCTTTCTCTCGGATCCTCGCTATCGAATAGTTCTAGGAGCTGCGATAAAGGGAATCAGACAGAACGTCAGTGTCAATACTTGTTACCTTCAGCATTTTCTCCACAAGGCTTGGCACTATTCGTTTATTATGACTGGCAGCACTGGCAACCCTTAAATATTTGCTTCGTTTTGAAGGCACACTATTATTATTCTTCAGCTAAGATCCCTGCAGATGACACAGATTCTTGCAGCTACAGTTCAACTGGACATCTCAGAATATGCGCCATAATTTTGCCAAACTAGCTCTGATAATTGGAAGCAGTAGTGAGTTAGTGAGTAGCCATTAAATATTATGAACTCAACTACTTTAGATGATAATAAACCCCAATCCTAATTAACCATCAGCTTCTATTGATCTGCGTTCCGTTACCCTCGCGTATGATACACGTATGCATCTGTAAGTTCTAAATATAAACGCCACGAGGCTCGTACCTGTCTTAATGATAGAGTTAACCCTAAGTTGAGGTCGTCTGTACCATCAAGGATTTCCCATCGTAATATTTAATACTGGTAGCCTACCACCAGGGAATAAAGATGTCCTAAGATAACAAGAAACATAATCTTGCTATTTTTCTTTCACGACGGACGTCGCTTTCACTTCTTTCTCATCGGGTGTAGGTTCACAGAATGACAATTTTATTATAACTTACAGCCATAATACAATAGCCCGTCTCATACGAAAAGGTCATTCCGGTAATGTCACGGGGAAAGAGAAAGACGCGTAGGACGAAATCAATAACTAATTCTGGACACAAAGGACTTCATGCATAAAAGAGAGCCAGCACTGGAAGTGAAGTACTCGTGGATGAGTAAACAAAGACTGTAGCAAGGGCATGCCAAAATATACAGCATCATTTTCTTTTTTTCAGACAGTTCTTGTTTGCGTATCCACACACTCTAAATGCAGTTCAACCTTTATAGTATTACACTATAATGGCCCTACAAAAACTAGTTCTCCAGTTTCTAGCATCCGCCTAGTTTCTCCTCCTAAATCTCATCATCCCTGCACATAACTACAGTTCTGGCAGATCCGATTTTTTCCCTTCATAGACTTCATACCCGAAATTCTTTGTAGAATTATGTTATATAACATCCACTAACTTTGTCATGTCATTTCTAATCCACCTTAAAAACGAGCTTTCATCCTGCTCATGGAATTGACGTAATACCTACAAGCATACCAGCTCCAGTTTTAGTAGATTGCACAATAACTCTCTTAAATACATGTTTGTGAAGCAGGAATTATAACACAGGAAAGAAATGTTGTTTGCTTGCTTGCACAGTACCTGTAGGACGAACTTTTGGTCGATAACTTTTTTCCCAATACTGGGTTGAAAGTCTGGGGACTCGAGGAAACGGAGGAAGAATTCGTACACCAACTGAAATAATACCAATCAAACATCAAGTGTGAGTTCAGTAAATACACATCAGAGAAGTTGAGGCAGCAACACAAACTTTTGCCAGAGATAGATGAACACAAGACAAAATTGAAAAGGTGGAAGTAATCAAGCCAAAGAACAACTCTGTGGACAGAATCGCAAATTCAGTATGTAGTACATAAGGTACAATATGAAACTGAGAACAAGAGTTCTTTTTCTATGTGCCTCCGTAACACAAATAAGCTTAGCGTCTTGTTTTGCTACTCAACGATCCACTAGGAATCATTAAGTAAAGATCCCGGACACAAAAGAAAGTCATACTTTGCGAAGGAGCCCATTTGCCAATGTCAATCAATGAGAACAAGAAAAAACACAGAACCTAAATGTTTACTCATTCAAAGTTAATGTTCCTAATGCTTATTGTTCTTGCGGGCTAATCGTAACATCGTAAGTATGACTAAAAAGTGAATCTTGAGAAATTATGTGTTTGCTCTTGAAAGAATCAGCAGTGAATTAGGTAGGAAAAAATTCAGAAGTTTTGTACAAAAGTTTATTTTGCCTGACGCTATTATACTGTTGACTAGAAATCAATACAAAGATGGTTGCGTTTTTTTAGGATTACCTGTAAATGAGGCCAAGATGCTTCAAATGTAGGGTCATCTTCCTCTGGGTCAAAGTCTGGATTATCACTAGGCGGTAACGCTCGGAACAAGTTTCGAGCAATCTGTAATGGTAACAAAACAAATCATTAGCCCAGAGATTCTTGCAGTATGTTGTATGTTGAATAACAGAATGAGACACTCGATTGAAATTACGTAACGAAGCAAACACAATTGAAGTATATAAGCATGCACTTCAATTTTACATTTTCAGGTCTTCAAGTTTTCAATGACAATTACTTTCACTACTCTCAACCGACATCTTGAAGCAAGATTAGCAAGAGTATGCTTTCTTACAAGCAACGCAATATATTTTATGATCTGTTTCAGTAGCTGGATCTATTTTTTATTCTACTCCACCCAAAATTCAAATAAATGATTTTCCTGTTGCATATTGCCTCTACATGAGGATCATTATTTGATATCTGTAATGAAAAATTAAATGCTATTGGCAATAAAAATTGCATTGTAAAGTCACTTTGTCACTGTGAAAGAAAGCTAAGAAAAATATCTCAGATGATGATAGCCCTCTAAATTCTACAAGTTTCTTCACGAAAAACTCATTACAAAGAAAAATACCTAAAACACGCCAGATGAATTTCAAAGAAGCCCATTTTCTCATTTCCTCTGCATGAATCGATTGTTTTTCCAATTCAAATTCCAGATTTATTGGCATTCTCTTTCCCACAAAACCTAGATCTGCATTAACGTGTGTTTGTATTCATCGTAACCCTCCTCTTCTCCTTCTCACCCGTTTTGCGGTTTTTTTATGTATTCCCTTTCCTATGTTGATTGTAATGTTAAGCCCAGCTCTCTGTGCTTCTGATGCAACACAAAAATCAGTTAGCAACGGATGGTTATCAGCAGTACCGCGAGGTAAAATGGGAATAAAACTGCCCGTAGTCATGCGTTTCTAACTGATTTTTGTGTTGCATCAGAAGCACAGATAGCTGGGCTTAACAATAAATAACAGAATATTGCTTCTAGTTTCAAAGTATCTCCAGTTTCACTTCAGCCTGACACCTCCTCAACACTGCCTAAACAAAAATAATACCTTAGGTACACTAGAATTGAGTTGACTGAGCAATTACGTTCAATAAGTGTCCCAAAAATCTACTCCTTGACTGACTTTATGGCACTATCCTTCATACTGATTTCACACACGCAATCAGCATCTCCCTCTAACATCTAACTAACTCCTTCATCCACACAGGCGTAAGGATTAAAAATACACAAACCCCTTGTTAGCAAAAAGCCATTGGCTTGAAAACAGCTTTTAAGTCCTAATAAAATTCTTTCACTTTACTATTACTACACGGCAAATGGCAAGTGAAAGGAGCGAGAGACAACACCCTCCCACAATGACTTTTCTTCTTCAGAGGTTGTCTGCTTTCAACTTTCAACATTCACTCCTGCTACGCTTTCCACCAGAAGTTTCACAAAATCCTGCGATCACAACTTTCCACAACTCAGTGCAGCTACTTCTCCATCCAATTCTGCTACGCTCTTCACTCTTTCGACAAGAACACGGTATAATCTTCAGCAATCTATCCAGAAAAAGGTCGTACGAATTTCTTACGTCAACTCTTCATCCAACTTCCTATAGTTCCTGTCAAATCAGAATCTAACAAAAACTTTCTCTTTCAGGTTTTCAGCCCCTATGTTGCGTCACTCCTTTCACACATAAATCTACCTACGACCTACCTATATGTGTTCTTTACTGTAACCTAGATTAGATTAAAATGCTCGCACAGATCGACATTATCAGTAAAGACAGGAAAGCACCACCAAACAACACGCGCGCCATTTCTTACACTATTCTTCCTACTCCATGTAATGCATGAATAGAGATAAAAAGATTGAATAAAAGAAAAAACGTCACGAATAAAAAGGCTAAAAATAAGAACCAAGAGGCGTTGTCTGATGAGAACTATATAGTAACAAAATGCTACACACATACAGTCTCCAGATCTGGATCTGGATGCAAGCATAAAATGTTTAAAACTCAATCTTTTATTTAATGGAAAGAAATACGCAGACTGGGAAGAGTGAATGAGGTATTATTAGAATCGCAAAATGAATCGACAAGTAACTTTCTCTTTCATAGTTCACTCCAGGAAAGATTCAGCACGCAATCCGACTATAATATTTGTCGATTAACAAATTGTAAGAGTAGCAGATTTAACCTCTTTCACCTTTACTTGGCAGAGAGGTAAATAATGGTGGCTGAATGTGGAAAGTGTAATGAGTACGAGTACTTCAGTAGTCTATACAACAAACCACAATATACAGATGCCTGACTTTACAGAGTACAAGCTTTCTATGAACTCTCAGGATTTGCCACTTGAGCACACATTTAGAAGTTTAAACTTTAAACTCAAAACATAAATCAAGAGGTTTCAACTAAGAAGTGAGAGAGCTATATACTATTTCAATTTAAGAGTACCATCGCCACACTTCCCATCTAAAGTGAAAGCAATTACCACATCCTTCTACCACAGGAACCGTTCTGAAATCATAACTCCATCGTACAAGGGAGTAAAATGAGAAAGTGTTACTTTCACTCCTTATTGTGTGATACGATACCCGCAGAGACTTGCATCAGACGACGGGAGCTTTAGATATAATTCGAAAGAGAAAGCATCATCAGACACACAACTCACATCCAGGAATCTCAACCTCTACTTCGCGAAGTTAAGAACACTTCATGAGCAACATCCTCTCAAACGCATTGTTTCTGCGTTCTTATACATTATATATTTTAGAAGGCTTCACGAAGCAAGATCAAAAGATCTTGCTAAGACAGAGACAAGATGTTACCAATACAAAAATTTAGTTTTTCCAATGTACCTTCTTTCTTTCTAGACCACCAAGGGAAAAGTTAAGAAAGGAACCTTTTTCTTGAAATGAAGGAGATGAAGAGCATAAAAAGACAGAAATCTCTTACCATCTGAATGATTTCTGGATAGACGGGTTCCGTGAGGACACCACGGTTGGCCGTGATGTAATCTACTAACTCATTCAACGCTGCTCTTTTTATTTCCTTCCCTTTCAAGTCCGCCACAGGGTCAAGAAAATCAAAGGCTATACAACATTGGCGTAGTTTTCTTATAAATAACTCCTCGTGTTCTGCTGGTGGCACATCTGTAAAAATACAAATACAGTCAAAGTCAGATCATCTTCAAACACGACGCGAATTTTTTAATAAATAAATCCAGCTACAGACTCAGTCGATGCAACATGATATTAAAACGAAATAAAAAATAATTAAAAACCAGAAAATAATGCGGAACTGTACTAATTAACTCTAGCCGCAGTTTTTTACCTCTGTGCGCTAGACATAACTAAACCAAACCTTGGTGTATCTACAACATGAATGACTCTGATTGTAATCTGAGACTTTATTCTTATCAGAATAAATTAATTCTGTTTAGACAATAGAGCAAAGGAAAGACTGCAAAACCTAATTTTTGAACATTTACGTCACTGGATGATTAACACAGACTAAGAATAACACAATTACATTCTTATTCTGTAGATAAAGTCATTTAAGTCAATTAAGCCATTACTCTTCTTGCGCACAAAAAAACAGCATAGTCACACGTAGATATGTCCACTATATTCATTCTACAAAATATTTCTTAATACAGCTACAATCCCCGTGCGAAGCTCCAAGCTCTGGGAAAAGAAGTAGGTTTTATCGACTATCGACTTCCAATACAATCTTGTAGTCAGCAATTGTGGCCATTTGAATGCTCGCAATATATATAAAAGATAGAAGTTGCGTTCAACAAAATATTGAAGCTTATAATATGCCCTATGATTATGATGTATAGCAGTATAATAATAATCGCAACAGACAGGTAGGAACTGGAGAGTGACAGCATAAGTCATATCTGCCTTTCACTTCGTAGTCATCGGATCCAATTATAGTCGGAGAAAGTGAGCATTAAAGCAAACAATGTCAAACCTTTCTGGTCTTATGAACTTCACATAAACTTGATTTCAAATTCCTTGAATGAGACAAAGATTTCATTTCCTATTTCTTCCGACAAGCTGTAATTGCATTTCAATTCATGGCCACTGAAGTTTACTATTATCTTTAAGCGAAGTTTTATGTAATATTACCATTACTTGGGGTTAGACACTTACGAAGTCAACTGTCAAATACAATTTAATGTATCACACTAACCTGCACATACAACATAACAAAATAACAGTGAACCACAAAGGTAGATTATTCAAATCCCGAACAATGTTAGAAATAACTTGCACCTAAACCTAAGTTTGCTTGTTCCCACCAATATTGAGCCAAGGAACAACACGATAACAGTTACCTTTACAAACGCCTGCTCGCTGTCATATCTTTCGCTGATGTGTTTTATTCAAAAGCATGTTTCCATCAGTAGCGAATCTGTGCTGAAGTCGATTGTGACTGTGACGTACGTAGAGAAAAGTCATTTTCATAATTTCACAGCATTTCTGAGCTGTAGGAGGATGGGACGGATGCGGTTAGCTTACTCTCACACTATTACTTTCCCTACTCCCCGGCATTCTTCTTCGAAATTTCACCATCAGTTGAGTGCATGTCTAGTCCTAACTACAGTACATACGAGTATCTTGGGATAGAGTGTGTAAAATAGCTTACACAAAAGACTCAGTCAGAAGAACATGAGATCTGCTTGCTACCTCCATAGTAAAGCTGGCCAGAACTGTTCGCCGAGTCAGTTCTGTAGTGTTTGAGTTCTTGGCAAGAAATTCTTCAATCGAAAAACCGATACCCGAATGCAAGGACTTCTATCCGATCCTACCCGATTCCAGAATATAAGTGAAAAGATTGAAGTTGCTCGGTGCAGTCGTTCCTACTCCTAACTCCTAACTAAACTGACATAACCTAGTAGTCTCCAAAAGAGTATCATCGCGTTCTACCTTTTCCGTCTACCTTCTACAGACTACAAACTAAATCCCATCTAAAATCCCACTAAGCTCTCACCAACTCTCCTTGCCACTAACTTTCATCGTTGCCTTCACCGTGAGAACACCAGCAGCAGTAATTTCTTACAGGGAGAAAGGGGCGGTTAGATCTCATCTCTCCGATGACTCCAATCCATTCATTTCCAACATGATGTTTACTCCAATTCACACTAGTTGGAATGGTGCATCATTTCCAACTCCCGTTGCATTTTAACTAAAGCCTAAATACACCAGCTATGTTTCTACTGTGCTAACTTACTGTCATTAAGTAACAACTGACTATTGCTTATATGCCCAATCCCACACTGCTTTGCCTATATTCACCACAGAATTTCATGATATAATGTATAGTATCATGTTTGTGTGTGCACTGTGCACATTAAATGAATTGTTGTCCTAGTCTTATTATTTAGTTAAGCTGTGTGTAAGCCAACAAGCAAACTTTCTACTTACTTTCTCTTTTTTATTTGGCTTTCTTTTTGTTTAAATTCGCCAACATTTAACCTTTATTTTCTTGCATTAAAAACTTCTACTCTCAAGAAAAATATGTTTCTTTACTATATTTATTAGTTTATTGTGTATGAAATGAAAATGCGATGTTGTCCAAAACCAAAACCACACAATGCAGGTACTTGATTTACGCCATAATAATACCATTCTTTACTTTCGTTTCTCCTCGGAAATTCATTTCCACAGCTGCCGTCGCAAAAATACACTCTTAATATGAAGTACAAACGAGTTACACGAATACAACACTATGTGTTCGTACTGAATACTGATTATTTAAAACTGTCCATTATCATTCAAAATCAGAAAACTTTTCCGCACCAATAATTTAGGGTTGTGTGGATAAATGACCGATAGGAATGCAATACGATCGCATTCAACTTTACTAGTTACTACTGAATGAAAATGAACTAACTCCCACACGCATTAAATTTTTTTCATTCAGACTTGATTCTACTGGAAAGGACATAAGGAATTTCTCCCACGCAAGTGTGCCTTAATTCACGGTATCAGATTCTTCACCCAGTTCTTAAACCAAATGATGTAAGTAACGTTAAAGCCAAGTATGAGCGAAATTATACAAAGGTTCTAACAGCTAAATATAAATTGCAGCCGAGAAAATCTGAAATCGCTTGCTAGACCCGACATTTCATGTTCATCGAAACTTAACTGGACATTCTAAAGCCTTCCGATGTCCGAGGTTGGTTTACCTATCAATTCAAGACATTACCCAAAAAAAGACTATAATATTATAGCGTTTCAGTGTGAAACAAGAATGATAGTGAAAATGGATACAAAATCTGTGGTGCTATAATAGATGGTTTCTTATGAGTACTGTTAGTAATATTCCTGTAACACTTTGATTTTCATTTGGAACTGGACTTTAAACATTGAAAGATGATATTATTAATACCTAGCCGTCTCATAAAACTTACTATTACTAGTTAGCACCAGTTCGACCAGTTCGGTGATTCATACCAGCTCGACATTTGCAACAAACTATTCATTCTAGTTTCTAGTCGCGAGCTGCAGGACCAAAGTAATTAATACCTGTCACCTTAAAACAGCAACTACAAGTTATAGACTAATTCGATTAATAGTCGCGTAGATGTAGACGAGTGAACATTAAGTATTCCATTGTAGAAATCTTTCAGGTGTACCTTTGAATGATGGAAGGGGCGCCAGATCCGCCTCATTCGTTTGATGATATCTGGATGACCCTTGGGACTTTTTCTGCTTCTTCTTCAAAGATCGCTTCGCAAAAGGGTCAATTCTATCCACAAAGGTATTTGTCGTAGTGGCAGCCATTGTACTACTTGTAGTTTCACTGCTTCCTCTTGTTCCACTTCTCTGCTGAATCTCTTCAGTCAACTCCTTGCCGACTTCATCATCACCATCTACACATCAAACACAGTGAAAATTAATTAAATGTCAATTGCATACTTTTCTTTTCCATGATCAAACTTTTTCCAATTCCTTAGAATGCTTATTAATATTGTACATGTAAGCTTCATTAAGGCGTCTATTCTTAGGAATTTCCAATATCAAAGAATCTTTTCTAAGATTCTATTTAATTTTTACACAAATAAATGTGTTTATATTTTACTGAATAATCAACTATCAACTCTGGCAACTACAACAGTCAACAATACAGTAAAATACAGCACTTACGTCATAAAAATCAAATATTTTATTCCAATGAAGGCATAAAAACAAGGAAGCCATAGGCTCTCAAGCGATTTTTTTAATAACTAGGAAGCCATATTATACGCTTGCAGACTGACAGATACCAATATAGAATAGAACTAACGCAAAATATGCACAAGCCATCCAATTCAGGTAAAGCACAACAGCACACAGCTAGAGAAATGGATGAGTTCAAGTTGAGTACAAGGTTAATCTCATACCAACCAAACTTTAATATTATTGTGATATAGTTATCACAATTATCGTGATAAAGCGACACAAAACTAAAGCTCAATGCTCAAAATCTCACTTATATATCTAGGATCTAGCACAGTTCTAGTATAAAAACTACTTAATTTTATTAACCCTTTAATAATATTATTAACCCATAAAGATCACTGAGCAGAATACGGGAACGTGAACTGTGCTCGTGAGTCTTGACAGTCTTGAGTGCAAGAGTATAGTAGGTAATAGTTGATACAAAATAATTCAAAATATTTAGGTTTTCTATTAGTTCACTAGATAAAAACATGAACACGTATCCATGAACTAATTATGTGTTAGCTATTTGGACTTGACAAATTCCTACGAGGGAAAACATTCGTCTCAATTTTCGCATTTCTATCTGAGTGACACAAAGGATGATGGATGATACTAATTACCAGCTACGAATTTAATTGATGAATGTGACTACTCCCAATGCTCATAAATATTATGAGAACCTCCAGATGGAAATTCGCATGCTCTTGCTCTGTAATTTACTCTCAGGCAGGCACAAACTTCACACTGTTGTAGTAACTAACTTTATCACACATCAAAAGGATTACATATAACTAAAGTAAGAGCACGGAGCTGACAGAGCACCTGTTCTGCTCGCATGTGGTTGTTTGTACATGGTATAGTATACAGTAGTGTCCTCCATCGTTTAGTACCTTATGCCTTTCCTTCCTATTCAAATACTAATTAGCAAATAAATAGTACTCTCCATTTTACTCATTATTCGTACCTAGCATAAGATGGTAAGTATGAATTTGTTCATGAGAAATTAAAGGTGATCTTATTATACAACTCTACTAGTAGTTCAGAAAGTATTGTGCCATATAATATGCCATAAGACCACCAACAACCGAAGGATAGAAGCTGCGGCTGCAGACTCGTGTATGTCTGAATCTGAATGCGGCTAGACATTACTAGACACTCGACACTGATACGCTACCAAATAAAATACATGACGGCAGTTGATACTTTTGCTGCGTAAAAAGTAGAGTTACTTTAACTGGCTCAATCACTTATTTCTGCACGTAGGATTTCTTTCTTTCAAAGATACTTCACGCGTGAGACGTAATGTCTTGCTTGGGCAATAATTCCGATACTTGCGTTTGTTGATTTTGAATTAGTCCCATTTTCAGTTCATTCCAAGCACATTCGCATATGCATAAATCTTTTTGATGTATTGACATAAATAGAGCAAAAGCCTGGTGAGTAGATAATTTTTCCATACATACACCACACATCGACACATTGCATCATCGCATACGGTTAATATCAGAAATCGGTTATTTTACCCACTGATAGCAGATTTCAAAAGCATAACACATTACATGATATCAGATCAGATATCATACGTACCTATACTTCTTTAGGGCCAATTTTACAGAAGTTTTTATTGACTGGGGTTGAAGATGTAATTAAATTGTACCGTAAAAAATATGTCAAGCAATAAATACCCCCTTGTGTCCTAATACGACAGGATATCATTCTCAAAGTTAGAAAAATGATACATTAAAATCGATAAGTATCAGTAAGCACAATCTGTTGCAAATTGAAAGTCAAGACAAAATAAAATTGTCTTGAAGAAGACCTTTGCAACCAAAAATACCACAGTCAATGGTAATGGTAGGTGAAAATATGGACAACTGAACCAACTAACTAACTGAATTCAATCTAAGTTCACACACTTTTCAAATGCTATTTAGTATTTCGCAAGAATAACCTGACTGCAAATTAGCTCAGTAGTAGTTAGTTCAAACTATTCATACATTTCAAGCTACAAGCTAGTGCGGTTGACACAGTTGACAGGGGAGGTATAGAGTAATTGATCATGAAATAAATATTCAGTTTCATTCATTAAAATTATAGGCATCTGCAGACATGAGATTTAGCTACAGGCAACTGATAACAGAAACAGTCAAAACAATTAAGAAGAATTCTAGTTATATATTCCTCATGAAGGACACCATGCCTTTCCTTATCCTCACTCAATCTCTGTTAAAAGGAAGCTTGGGTCGGACGGAAGTTTATTGTTAGCGGGTCACCGATCTGTTGATATGATATGGATGGTACTCATTCTCAGGAAAATATTATTAAGTCCTAAAGTCCACATTAAATCTTTCTTCACACTCCCACTGTAAGAAATTCCTTGTCATTATCCCATAAATCATAAATAATTTACTAATATTTTGAGACATTATGATTTTTCGTAAAAAAGCACACTAATCACTAATGAAAACGATACTTGGATACTTCATTTGCGTGACTTGTTCTATTCATGATTCCTTTATGCCGTACCACTGCTATTAGAACGTGTCACTTACTGACAACTGACGTAAAACATCTTATTGTTTGTCGTCATACGCTTCCAGATCAAATACTTCGGAATCAGCCAAAACAGAACAGAAGACTCAGAAGAGTTTAATTGCATACACAAGGGATCACCATACTACATCCATACTATGATGCTACATATGAATGAGTTAAAAATAACCTATTGAAAAATATCTTACACTGCTTCCAGTAATGGATAATGAAACACATGCAACATGACTAAAAAATTAATTTTCACCAATCGGTAGTTACTTTTCAATAATGCTGTCATAAATATAATATTTCCCATTCAGTTTCAGTTAACAGTAATTATAATAACATGCTAATTACATATTTTATGACTAACGCTCATCGTCAAGTGAAAAATAAGAGACTGGGACTGGAGAAGAAAACGGAGGGCAGAGGGCATTCAGAATAATATTAGAATATTTTAGACACGTAGTAAAGGACATTATGCGAATGAAATATGAGTGCAAAGGTAATTCTAGAATTCTGGTGCTATTCTACTAGCCAGTCGGAGTATCAGTCAGTCATTCCTACTAGTAAGTGACATTATACTATGCTATGAATGAGGCATGGAGCATAAAACCAAGATTATTGATTTTATTATTCATCCGACTGACCCTGTGTGCCTCTGAAAATCCATGATCAACGTTAGTTCGTTTCAAGGTAATAGGTAATGCTTACACATATATAAGTGTTCGCTCTGTGCTCATGTGTATTAAATACCTTCATTAGTTTGTAGTCTTCTTTTCACGCAATTAAAATCATGTATCAATTTCTCAACACCTGAACCCCGCAAAATTGATCTGCCTTTATTATGTTAAAAGCAAAGTGTGAGATGGGATGCGTCATGCGTACATGCTGATTTCATCCAAGCTATTATAATAATATCTAAGCTTACAAATTTGTTTACTCACTCTGTAAAATACAGTACCCCATCGTGTTCTAAGTACAATCATATGTCACAAACAAGCAGGTTTAAAAGCAATGATATAATCCATAACCCTTGACTTATAGCGTCGTCGTAGAGTAAATTAAGCGTGATTACTTCAAAAGGAGAATCAAAAAGAGTAATTAAAGCAATAATGAAAATAAAATAAACAAACCATCAATACTGCCGGACTTCATAGTGTAGCAGCTTCAATTACGGTTACTGTGCTTGCAAAATGGTTATTGGGTGGAATGAGTAGGTAAGGTCACTAATAGGTGGTGCAAATAAGAAGACAATCCTAACCACAAATAAGTGGATTGGGTTTTCGTGGCTGAAGATGGTTGACTGACACTGTTATCTAGTACAAGTCATATTTGGTCAAACTGAAAACTCTGAAATAAAGAATTATTACAAAAACTTCCTGTTAGATTAACCGAAACACAATTCCACAAACGTCTGTTATTGTTATGTCGTTAGACTCAATAATCTACTGACTATTCCCTAACAAGAACGAAGGGCAGATATTTTTACATGTACTTTAAAAATTAAAATGCATATTTTATTTTCATAACTAAAAAGTTGGACTTAGCCTAGCTCGCCTAGCTGAAAGTTGAAAACTGGGTTTGCTTCTCTATTTCTACTCATCAATTATAATAAACATGGGAAACAGGATTTAAATGAATTTTGTACATCTCACTATTATCATAAAAATTTCGCAGCTCACTTATTAAAAATAGTGTATGTTTGTACGTTATGGTAAAGTGAAAAATGAAATTGTACTATTTCGTACCGTTTCCAACTAAGAGGTGTGCAAAAACTATTAACTAATAATAACTACTAAATGAACCAGGCAAGATTTAGAATTTTAGAATACTGAAGTTTTTAGTGCATAACTGTTACACATTACATGCAATCTTAGGTTATAGATTTTAAAGCAAATAAAAAATGATAGGTTTCTACGAAAAGGGATTTATAGTTGTATTTCAGGAATACTCGGTAGAAGCTACTTCGGTAAACTAATATTTAATCTAAACAATTCAATTCCATCAACGGTATTGCTTAAATTATGCTTATTATTGCTTATCGATTCCGCTTAATTATTATCAGCCTGACTGCTGGAGTTGAAGTACAAAATTCACGTTACTCAACAGCTGAAAGTTAAAATCCAAACAGGCTTTAATTTCTACATCAGCAAGTAGCTAGAGTCATCATGACTTGCGAATACAACGCTCACACTACAATTTACTTCTACTTCAATAATTCAATATAATAATTCAGGATTACACCTTCCATCACTGCACAGCACTCGTCAATGGATGAAAGAATACGGGAATAAAATTATATTAACATTAACTCACCTGTGGTCAAAAGTCAAACTTTTCTTGCAAGCACAATAGCTAAATACTATTTGGTAAATCCAAATCCTAGATGAACCAAACACTCACTTCAGAAATTCTAATACGTCAATCATTTACAAACTGTTTAATCCATTTAAACCAAATGAATTCTGTGATGTGCAATGTAGCTCAAATTGTACTTCGATAACACAAATGCCACTTAATACAACTGAATCGACGGTATTTATCTGTTTTAGTCTGAACTATGTCGTACACTTTTCCACGAGAGCAGCACGAACGATCGATTTAGCAGTACGAACTGTCATCCACTTTCTAAATACTTCCGTACTTCTGTTGTGCACTGTAATGATTTGTCCAAACATCCACGATGATAAGATACTGTGACACCAACAATACGCAATCCTGAACGCTGATTCTCCAATAACGATAATCCAAACACAACCGACCAAATCGATCACTTCAACTGTACACCGATGATTTCCACATTTCCAAGGACATACAAACTTCTGATTACTCCCCACCTTCCACGTCTAAAGTACCCCTAGATGCCCACATAGAATTCTTCGTCCTTTCACAAATCTTCCCTGAATTCCACTGGAAAACAATACCACATAAAATTCACTTCAGTAATGAGTAACAATCAAAGTAATCAGTAAAATAGCTTCCAGCGACTTCCACTCTTTATTCACCGAACTTCTTTTAGAACTTAAATCCTTCGAAGCCGTCGCCGTCTAATCAAAACAGATATCACAATTTCACAATACAAAAAACTCCTCCACCCACTCTTCAATACTGACTTTGGACAACTTTTTTAAAAAATCCGTCACTCGCTAGTAATTTTTTTGTAACCACGAAATAACCAACAACACACCCTTTTTTAAACTTCAAAGAGATCGAACTGAACTTGAAATCCGATCCTAAACCGAATTAATCCATCGCCTTCAACAATCCACCGACTATCCACTAACCATTCTCCTTGTGGTTGTAAATCTTGGTCGAAAAACCCCGACTATTCCATCATATTGCTCCTCGTCCTTAAGGTCTTCTTCTCCTCCTCCAGGGCTTCCACTATCGAATACACGATTCTTTACACACTATTTTGGCGAAATTCACTATGTTCCAATTCCTGCGTGTGAATCGGCAGGTCACACCTCCCCGGTCACGAAATCTGACACAACCAAAGTGCAGAACGTGGGAGTCCTCACGGTCACGACCTGGCGTCGTAATTACGAGGGCAGACAACACTTAAGGGGATTAGAAAATGCCATTAAGTTGGCGAACATGAAAATACTAGCAGATCTAGAAGTGTACTAGTGTTGGTGGTGGTGGTGGTGGTGTGTGTGAGGGGAGACGGAGTGAACTGGCAAATGTAATTTTTAGATTGGCGAAGTTGAATTCACTCGTCCTCCGACCGTTCGTCGTCTTCGAGTGTGTCAGTCGCATCAGCGACCACCAGTTCTCCCAGTTCGCCCCTTCGGCTCCAGGGGGAGGCAATCCTCAGCAGCAGCCGCCTCCGCTGCAACCACCACCACCACTTCCAATGACATCATCACAAGAACTCTTTGTTCACTGCAGAAGCTGCATCTTCAGGCTTCACATCTCCCACTTGCACATGCTGATACTAATACAAACCAACACTCACTGAAACAGACCAGATTCTTCTGCTTCTTCAGCTTGGTATTGCTACTATTACACATTTCTTTTTTGATATCTTTTCTTAAGAGAGATCTTTACAAGATGAATCTTTTTACAAAATTAATCAAGCTTCTGTGGTTGGAACCGTGTTGGAACCGCTGGAACTCTGCTCTGCTATTTACTATTTGGCAACTTCTTCCTCTTCTTCTTCGTGGTCCTTCGAAAACTGGATGAAAACTTGTTCCAATGTTGTCTGACCGAAGGAGTAGTCTTCGATGTGGTTTGTTTCTTTCACTAACAATGAGGGAGTAAAGAATGTATGGTTGAACAATGCGATAAGGGCTGCGTAAATTAATTAGGGTCATGTTCAGCGTGGGGCTTACGATTCTGGAGAATTTCAAACGTATCAGCAATGTGGAGAGCCTGAGTTTTAGGTAGCAAGTATACAACGTGATTTCCAAACTGCTCACTCACCTTCGCTGTTGGAAAGAGTTTCTGTAGGAAAATGAACTTATCCATACTTGAATCTTGTGTTTCAACAGCAACGGGAATAGAGTTCAAAGAGTCGTCCCTGCTGAACATCAAACTCCCTTTCCTCATGCTGTTAATGCTACAAATGCTGCCCCTGGATGCCCTCGAGCCTGAGCCATTGGAAATTA
The DNA here is from genome assembly GCA_034696585.1 of Isotomurus maculatus. Lineage (NCBI taxonomy): Eukaryota > Metazoa > Arthropoda > Collembola > Entomobryomorpha > Isotomidae > Isotomurus > Isotomurus maculatus. Next base: position 34,517 of record JAQGAC010000008.1, on the reverse strand, counting down.
CAGAGGCCCGATGTCCAGCCCCATGATGACCGCCTTTTATTTTCACTTCCAATGTGTATCCTGCTCCAAACTTGTCTTTCAAATGCTGAGGAGTTCCAATACAAACAAAAGCACCGTTCACTATTATTGCGATTCTTGTGCATAGCGCATCTGCCTCGTCCATTGCGTGCGTTGTTAGTATCGCTCCTCGATCTTCTAAATAATAATAATAGAAACCGTGAAAGCATTACAACAATAGTAGGTTGCTACAAAGCATTGTCTATTGTCTGCCTGATTTGTTCTAACCTTTGAATGTGGCGATGATTGTGTTCCACAAGAACCGTTTCGAAGTGACGTCCATTCCTGTACTTGGCTCGTCCAGAAGGGCAATCTTTGGAGACCCCAACACACTCATGCAGTACGAAAGCTTTCTTTTCGTCCCTCCACTTAATTTCTTCGCCTGCTTCTTGGCGTCTTCCTCAATCTGAAGTCCCTGCAAGAAATGTCCTATCAGCCTATTCACAACAAAGACTGAATGGCTAGTGTATCCTACAAAGCTGTATTAATTTATTTATACTTATCAAGACTGAAGGTTTCACTCTTACTTGGATCTGTCTTTCTTCGGAACTCCTCTGATGATCATGTACAATTCGATATGCTCCCGCAGAGTTATATTGTCCCACAGCGCATTATGTTGGGCACAATATCCAAGCTTCTTGAAAGCTGGTGAACTAATAGATTTCACGTCGTAACCACCCACCCATACCTGCAAATATGAACACAGGACAGCGCTTAATATCATACAACTAGCTTGTAGCACTATATTATTACTCTGCCTTCATCTGGAAACTGTTCAGCAGTCAGCATTTTCATCAGCGTCGTTTTCCCAGCTCCTATGATTCCATTTAATTATTCGCTACTGTACTCACGAGACTAACGGCTTGAAGGGAAAGATAACTATAGAATTCTTACCGTTGTGTCCTAGCAAGCCGAACATTTCCCCCTCTTCGACGAGAAAGCTGAGACCTTGCAAAACCTCTCTATCGGTTATGGTTTTACCTTTGTGATTAACTGTGTGTGTCGTAAGTGGATAGGACTTCCATACATTCTATATTTATAAAAGATTCAGTCTTCGTGTTCTACGCATCAGCGAAATTATTAAAACTCTAAATGCAAAAGGTTTGCCGGTTACCTGCACTGCTGCAGCAACTATTGTGCCTTCTTGGTCACGATCCGAACCGGAATTATAGAATTTTGCCACTCGGGCCTTTTCTACTGTCACGTCGAGGTCTTCTTTCAAGCTGGACATTGGCATGTCATTAAAGTCTTTTGGCTTCATGTATGCAATCTAGTTTTAACAGTTAAAATCAAACACTCTTTTTCTTGCTAATATATTCACATTCTAATGATTTTAGTCTGTCAATTTCTCACCATGCTGGGAACAATCCCATCATTTTTTACGAAATCCGCGAAGTAAGTCGTCAGGAAGTATACAAGAGTCTGAGTCGACATTATTATAATCAAGGCCATAGTTTCCCAGGTCCAGTAGTGTTTAAAACTCAAACTACTACAAAATCCTAAATAGTCGCACTCAACATTTTCCCTAATCATTATAGTGAAGATAGCAAACGGCGTGTAGAATACATTCAGCGAACATACAATACAAATAAATATCAAGTTGCTATTCGCATCGTTGTAATCCGAGTTCAGCAACATTCTCTGAAAGAAGCAAGAGATTTTAATTCAAACTGTGTATCGTTTAATTGTAAGACGTGATAAACAAAAATCATACCAAAAAATGGCACAGCCACGTTCCAATGAAGCTAAAATTAATGAACACATTATGAGCAGTGCCGGTCTTGTCGAAGAAATATGAAAAAGCCGTCGTGAAGAGAAGAGTTGGGAATATGCACAACACCAGCAGGAATACCATTGTCGTCACGGCGTAAGTATTCGTAAAAGCTTTCAAATAAATCGCGAAAACGATTCCTACCACGGTCATCACGTTAAAAACGGCAACGAAGAAGTACACGAAAAATATTGGAACGAAGTACGTGAAAAATGACACTCCGTTCACTCTCAAGTGGTTGCGAATTTTCATCTGCGGAAAACATAAATCATTTTTAGAAAACACCTAAAATGCACAGACTCGTGGCTTGTGGCTCGTAAAGTATAAATGAATAAGCGTCTAGCGTATGTCTAGCGTTGTTCAATATTCTTACTTACTTCTCTGTCTTTCACAATCTCCATGATAAGTAAATTCGCTACATACATGAAAATTGTTCCCATCAAAATTAAGGAGTTCGTAGAAGAATCAAGATGTTGCGTGTGTTTCGAATGGAAAGGGTTGTGTGTAATATTAATGCTTCCTGCGGTGCCCCCGCTGAAAAGAGTATTTGTACGCATTGCAGTATAAGTCGTTTGATGGTCATGTCATAATTACTCTGTATTAAGTTATGAAACCTCACCACACCTCAAGTGATGAAGGTCGTATTGACTAAGCAGGTTAAGGGCAAGTACTGGAGAGTGAAGGAACGTCCCATTTGTTCTCATATTGTATTCATGTGGGCCTGCGCTTCCAACGGCGACTGCAGCGAAGGTCCCCATTGTTTCGTGGAAATCTAGCAAATCCCTAAAATCCCCGGAGTATTCAACGCGACTAGTCATCTTCGTAACACGCGTCTTTATAAACTTCTTGAAACTTTTAGTAGATTCAGTGTGATATGCAAGATTTGTGATGGAATATCCGTAGTGATCTGTTGGTTAGAACAGACAAAATTGCTACATAATTCACAACCATCACAGGCATCATTCAATTAACCTAAAATTAAATAAATTAGTATTACGTTTTCCAACACAAAAACTAATTGCCTCTACAAGCTTTGTCTTCGATAGTTTGAGCCACTCAAATCCACCAATCATGACCGCAGCAGGCAGCAATGTCACCAATATTAAGGAAAAATAGCTTCTGAACATAATCTTTAAGCGTATGACAAATATCGCCCATAGGATTCGGAATGTCGATGGTTTAACTGCAACATGAAATGGAATCAAGTTTGCAGTGGCATTCTCCTCCTTATCCGGAAAACTTGTGGGGTTGTCATTGTTGTTGTCTGTGGGTGGTTCTAATCCATTCTGCTCTACTGATGATGGTGTGTTACTATTGCCACCATCTCTCTGATCTACTGATGACGGTGTGTTACTATTGCCACTATCTCTCTGATCTACTGATGGTGATGTACTGGTGATTGGATTTACACAAACTCGTTGTCTGTGGGGCATCGGCGTTTCTTCATCATCAGAGTCATTCGATTCAAGATCAAGGTTTCCCGATGATATTTTGAGAAACACCTGAAGACCAATAATTAAATGTGCATTTGAAGTTACAACATTCTACGGTGGACAGAGCAATAATCTTTAAGAGTTGAAAAATACCTCTTCAAGAGTCGTAAGTGAAATCCCAAAATTGGTTATTCCTGTTCGAGAAACTATTGCAGCCTCTATTGCTCGGAACATTGTCCCGAATTTTTCAGCCCTGTACTGCGGTAACCGATATTTAGCCTCTTTTCCAAAATACTCTCGTGACGATACAGCTTCTGGTACAAATCTTGCGACTATCGCATCGCTATGTTGAACATTTGGGTTTTTTTCCTCCAGCTGAATGCTGAAAGTCAGTTATAAATAGTGTTTAGTTGGTAATGCATAAGATTTATGTTGCACAGTAAGTTAAAATACTTACGTTAAATGGTACCCAATCCCAAATCTTCTTTTCAGAAACAAAGATGACCCCATGCATTTCACGACTCCTTCATGTATAATTGCTTTCCTGTCTGCTAAAATATCAGCCTCGTCCATGTGATGAGTTGTAAGCAGAATAACCTAAAAAAGAAGTCCTCCCGTGAAACGCAGCAAGCTTAGTGGTTAAAGTGCAGCAAACATAATGCTGCTGTTTCAAATATAGGTACTATGGGCCAAAATCCAAATATTTTTTCTACATACTTTACCCCGCTTGCGAGATTGCAAAAGTGACCAAATGGTTCGCTTTGCCAGAGGATCGATCCCGGCAGTTGGTTCGTCTAACAGTATGAACTAAGCAAGAACCCAGTCCAAAAAATTATAGCAACTTGAATCGGCTTTGTCAACTCATTGAACTTATCTTTTGTAGCCGTTACCTTCGGAGAACCTATCAAGGCGATCGCGACGGATAATTTTCTTTTTTGACCCGCACTTAATTTGTCCGCAGGCTCATCCTTCTGCATCACCAATCGCAAGTCACTTAACAGTGATTCGATCGCAATGCTCAGCTCCCCCGATTCTAAACCCTGGTAATTATTAATTCAAGTTCTTTATAATATTATGCTTTAACCCAGATAAAAAATTTTAATGTTATTAATGCACTACATACCCGCATTTTCCCGTAAAATTCTAGATGCTCGAGAACCGTCAATTTCTCAAAATGCAAGTCTTGTTGCATACACACTCCTGTCATTTTCCTTAAATGTGCCATGTCGTTTGGATTGCTAAGTAATAATCGCATTTCATTCAAATTATAACTAACTATTAGTTCATTATACTATTTTCATTTTAGTCTGTGTGAATTTCAATAAGACTTACGACATTTCCATTCCGAACATTATACTTTTTCCACTGGTTGCATTAAGACCTCCAGTCAAAATATTTATGAGCGTCGACTTTCCTGCGCCGTTTCTATACGATGCCAACAAAATAGCTGGCTAAGTTATCGAACAGATTCAGAACATTCAGGATTGATTCAATACCTTCCTAGAATGGCAGTTATCTGTCCTTCGTAAATGTCCATTGAAATCCCATTTAGTGCATAAACTGAATTGGACCGTGAGCCGTACGTCTTCTTAATATCTCGAATTTTAATCACACAGCGTTCTTTTATGTATTCAGGTACTTCCTCCATGTTATCATCTTCAGGTAGTTCCTCATACTTACTTAGTTTTGATTCCAACGACTCCTGAAACCCGAATTCCAAAAAATATATAGTAAAACCATCTTCAGGCAGCAGAACATGAGGTGTTCATAGAATCTTACAGGTTGCTTATTAGGACACACACAACATCGCCAACAAAAGAGCCTTCGGCAACAATACATCGGTTTCTGCCGAACGCCATACTCGTCTATCAGAAATAAGGCAATGAAAGATCACCATGTTCAACTCGCCGTTAAATAATTTATAATTGATAAACTAGATTACTTGGGATTATATTATCCAAATAGTAAGCTATGAATCCATACAGGAAAATGTCGAAAATTAGGAATGCAATCGACGAAAGAATGGGCTCCCCTCTTCCACTTAAGTCCCTCCACCCAATTCCACCTATAAACTCAGCATCGCAAGCCTAAAATCCAAATTTTTTTCACTAAAAATCAACCAATATTTATTTGTGAGAACTTTGAATTTTTAAGTAAAGTACTCACGCTTTCAATCGCTGTTGTGAATGCCACCGTGTTGATCAACTTTAAAGGCATCAGCCAGAAATAGCCTTTCTTCTTTTTATCGAGGGTAATAATTAAATGAATGAGGCTTAGAATCGTAAGGAGATACGACGCTGCAGATGCGGCTGTCTTCGGTTGATGGAAAAATGGTGTAATTGCAAATGAAAATGTTATCAAAGAAAGTCCATAAAGAAATGTCAGGATGAATATTATGATGGGATTCGTATCTTGAAGTATTGCCAAACGAATGATAATCGTGCCCCCCATACACACAATCATCATTATACCGAAGTACAGCTCAAAATACGAAACCCTGTACACCAAAATTGATCATATATAAAAATTAGTATATATCATTATTAAATCTTAATTACTCGGTTATCCTTGTTCATACCAATAAGCAGATTCTGAAACTCCAATCAGTTTCAAACCATCTTTGATTTTGTTTTCTTTCTCAGTCACCATCAGGACGAGAAGAGAAGAAATGAATGGAATAAAAGACATGGCCAAGTACACAGGAATCACATATCGAAGAAGCTTCGTCATTTGCGGATCATGCCGAGGTTTCGGATAGTTTTGCATGGTGATGTTGGGATAGACGCCAGGGTGCTTATCCTTCTGTATATAATAAACTCATTGTTAAAATTCATTTCGTAAGTTTAAAAGTGGTGAAATAATAAGGAAAGCGCACCACATGATGTACTATTAGTGCCTGGTCGACGAGGTACTGCAGGGAAAGAAAGCCGCTGTAGAAGTACCCATTAATGGGACAACTTTTAGCGTCTTGAAGATAGGTGGAAACCTCGATTTGTCGATTCGTGTCTTTTCTACACACTTCAAGCCCCGCTTTCCTCGGATAAGGCTCTGGAATAACCTTGGTACCTTTTAAGTCTGGATTTGATCGTATGGCATATGAAAGACTTTGCTTGTACAAGATCACTGCATAAGGTATCTTCTTGGAATTCTTCTTGTATTCTTTGTTCAAAGCGTCTTCACCGGCATAAAATTTAAACGACAGGTTTCCAATGTGGTGAGCATCAGGATAGTCCTTATGTTTTGCATGCCAAATCATCGCCATGTTGTCAGTAATTTTCTTGGCGTAGTCCTTGTTATAATGTGCTACGTGAATTTTATGATGGCGGTGTAAGAAATCACTGTGAAGAATGTTCTGGGGAGCATCACGTTCTTCTCCGTCGGCGGGCTGTATATCCCGTTCTGACGTTGTCTTCCATGTGATCAAGGCCAGAACAAATAAAAACGCTACGGGGAAAAGAATTTCCTGAAAATTACAATTATGTATTTAAATTAAATATATTTATTTCCCTTTTGTCTCGAGACTTGAGACAAGAAAGTGGTCAATTTTGTCCGTAGCGTTATCTCGTACCTCTGCGATCTTATATTTTCCTGCTCGTTTCTTACATGTCCAAGTTTTTATGAGCAGAAGCTGAGCTTGACTAAACGATGATGTTCCTTTCCTCTCCGTATCGTTTGGTATGGCCATGCCTGGTCTGATTAAAGCTTACGTGGCAGATGTATCATCAAAACCTTTTATAAATCATCTCTTTGCATAAACATTGTGAAATGAGGATCATGAGACAACAACAGTTTCTATAATTTCTATTTCAATGGTCACAGAAGCACTTTAATTTTTGAAGGCCCTGGAAACTTGTAATCAAAGGAAAGAAAAATTTTTAAATTGGCAGCAGGCAAGACCCGCTGGGAATAAAAGCGATCGAGGATCGTTGCGAGCTAATATGTCAACGGGCCTTGGGCAGCATACCTACAGGGGAACTGTTAATTCAAACGAAGTCAATCTCAAACTAACTCCAAAGCACAAAATAATTTTATTTCTAGGACCAGGAATCTCATCCAGCAAAGCACACTTTGTCTGTTGATTAGTAAACTGTGTCGAACGTTAACAAAATGAAGCAATTAAATTGTAATTTAACACCCATAAGAACCTTTATTATTAACATGTGCCACAAGAATGTAACATTGACTAAAACCGTTAATCACTCGACATTTAATGCATTTCGTTTCATCTTAATACTGCATCTCTTCGTTTTCTTTTGAAAACTGAATAAAAACTTGTTCCAACGTCGTCTGGCTAAAAGAGTATTCTTCAATGTTGCTTGTCTGCTTAACTGAAACACCAATTCAGAATAAAAAAACAAAAATCTAGAAGTAAAAGTCTCTTTCAGAGTCGACAACACTTACGCGATTCAAGAGTTTCAAATGCATCCGAAATCTTCAAGTCTAACTTCGGAATCGAGTAAATTGCACGGTCTCCGAACTGCTCACTCAGGATAGCAGAAGGGAAACGGTCTTTAATGAAAGAAAACTTGTCCGGATCGACTGGCATTTCGTCTCCATCATTAGCATTTAACGCGATGTGCAGCGGAGAAACAGGAGACCCGTCTCTAATCTTCACTTCCAAAGTATATCCAACTCCATATTTCGACTTTAAATGCTGAGGAGATCCAATACACACGAGGGCACCTCTCACCATAATTGCTATCCTAGTGCACAGCGCGTCTGCTTCTTCCATCGCGTGAGTAGTCAGTATCGCTCCACGTTTGTCTGCAAACATATATGCTTCAATAAATTACCTACAAATATATTCTCATGTCACTTAATGAAATTAACCTTTAAACGTGGCGATGATTGTGTTCCACAAGAATCGTTTCGAAGTGACGTCCATTCCTGTGCTTGGCTCGTCCAGAAGGACTATCTTCGGAGACCCCAACACACTCATGCAGTACGACAGCTTCCTCTTCGTCCCTCCACTCAATTTCTTGGACTGCTTCTTGGCGTGTTCTTCAATTTGCAACCCCTTCAAGAAATGTTCAACTAGCCTAAATGCCAAGAATTTCATCTTTGAAACCCCAGAAAGTACGAGACCACCGCAGCTCAATTTCCTTGATAGAATACGCTTACCGAGATCTGTTGTTCTTATCAACTCCTCTAATCGTCATATATAACTCAATATGTTCTTGTAGAGTGATATTATCCCACAGGGCATCATGCTGTGGACAATATCCCAGTTGCATGAACGCAGGAGAATAATTTGACTTTACGTCGTGTCCACACAGCCAAACCTTAAGTTTTCCATGAACAAATAATGTCACATTAAATTGTTCAGAGGTTGCAGCAGAATAGAAAAAATAAATAAGATTATTTTAATATTCCTTACATTTCCGTCATCGGGAAATTCCTCAGCTATCATCATTTTTATGCAGGTCGTTTTTCCAGCTCCTACTCAATACAAATTATTGTTTAACTGTGTTATGGCTAAAAAATTCTGTAAGATCCTGCAACACATTAACACTCTCATACCATTGTGTCCTAATAACCCGAAAACTTCTCCTTCTTCTACTAGGAAGCTGATTCCTCGCAAAACTTCCTTCAACTTGGATTTGTTTCCCGTCACATTTAATCTGGGTTTTTTCACCTGATAAGTTTTTCTTAAATCCTGGACATGAAATGAATACATACGTTTTCTTCACTATCGTCTTGTTTTATTATGCAAACTATTTTGCTGTTAAAAGTAGAAACTAACCTGAACGGCTACGACGGTGGCCGCTTCTTGACTAGACGATAAGAAACGTGACACTCTAGATTTTTCATCCCTAACATCATCTTCTTCTTCTACTTCGTCCAATCCGTGGGATATCAGATTTCCGGGAGATCTTCGATGCAGAAAACTTTTCTAAGAATGAAAGAAAGAGAACGCTGTTTTTTTGTCGAAAGAGGAAACTGATTGTGATCTAATGATAACTACTAAATAACAGTTTACTAACCAATACTGGCAGGTCCCTTATGCGCCCTCCATTCTTCATAAAATCTGCTAGAAGTAGCAACGCGTAAAATAGAGGAATCTGAAGTAACATTATAATAAATATCGCTTGTGTTTCGTTCCCCCAATAATTCTTGAAGCTCAATTGATCACAAGTTCCAAGATAGCTACACACAACGAATTCCTTAAAAATCAAGTTGAAGATAGCGTACGGAGTGTAGAATACATTGAGTGAGCACAGCACGATCACCATCAACAAACTTTGATCTGGATATTTTGTTTCCAATCCCAGTCTCTATGTAATCAACCGACAAGATTTACCATTAATTATATCAGAATGATTATGAATTAAAGTCCGGATAATTAATTCTTACCAAAAGCATACAGAAGTATCCAGCTATGATACTAAAATTAAAGAATACACGCTGGGCAGTGTCCATCTTATTGAAGAGGTACGAAAACGCTGCCGTGAACAGAAGAGACGGGAAAATGCATACTAACAGAAGGGCAACCATTGTCACCACAGCGTAAATATTCGTAAAAGCTTCAACACTGAAAGCGTAGACGATGACTACTTGCATGATCACATGGCAAACCGCAAGTCCGCAGAACAGAGACAGCATTGGTAAAAAGTACAAGTTGAAGGATACTCCATTTACTCTCAAATGTGTACGAGCTTTGATCTAGTGGTAAGAAGTCAGTCAAGAGAAATTAGATTCAGGATTACTAGTCATTATGAATCAACTTACTTCTCTGTCCTTTACAATCTCCATGATTAATGCGCCCGACACATAAATAAAAACTGTTCCAAGTAGCAACAAGCTGTTCAGAGACTTGGCGATCTCAAGGCTCTGAGAAGTTTTCGAGGGAAAAGGATGATATACAGTGCTTGGGGGGACTGCGGTAGTCACACCCTCTTCGAGCATCAGCTGTCTATTGGATCAGAATTACAGATTCAGAGTATGCTGAAAAAGCTTAAAATTTATATCGTGCTGAAGCTAGCCTGAGATAGAATACACTGAAAAGATTCATCACTAATGCTGGTGCATGAAGAAAAGTCCCGTTGATTCGCATCCGGAAACTGTTGCCAGTTTCTGCAGACACGGATGCAAGAGTTCCTTTGTCAGGGTCTCCCAACTGCAATAAATCCTGATAGACACCGGAATACGAGTATGTCTTCACACCTTTCAGTCCCTGAAAAAATGTTGTGAAGTTGTCTGTAGACTCTCTTGACAAAGCCAAGTTGAGACTTGACTCAGGATACACACTTGATTCTAAAATAAAAGCACAAATGTATAACTTACGTAATTCAGATTAGTATATCTTACAATCACTGAGATTCAGCTGTTGGTGAACTGCATTAGATTCATCCACAGCCGAAACTCTACAATTCTTACCGGGTGCAACGGAGAAGGTGACCTTTTCTACTACAACGCCGCCAGAATACTTCAATACAAGAAATCCGGCTGTCAGAGATACAACTGGCATGATAATGAGAAGGATAAATGACATGTAGTTCCTCGTCAATCGTTTTAATCGTAAACCACACATCGCCATCAGAATTTGTGTGGAGGATGGACTAATTTTTCCTGCGTTGGGGATCAAATTGGACAATTGATCTTCCCTAGCCACTTGACCGATTGGATTTGGATTTACAGAAGGCAATCCGTCGAAATCAGATTGGGTGGAATTTACACTGTCTCGTCGTCTGTGTGGCATTATTGCAGCTGCCGCAGACGTTGTCTCATCTTCAGACGATATTTTAAGAAAAACCTAAAGATGGTCAAATATGTTCACTTCATTAATAAATATGCTATCTATTTAATGCACACTTTTATCAAATCTACCTCTTCGAGTGTTGTCAGCGACACACCAAAGCTCGCAATAGCCGATGATGAATCGATCTCCGTCTCAAATGCTCGGAACATTGCAGCAAATTTATCCACCTTCGAATGGGATAGACCATACTTAGCCTCATTGCCAATTACTTGTGCAGATGCAACAGCCTCTGGGATGAATGCTGCGACTATTTCATTGCTTCTTTTCACATCCGGATTACGTTCATCCAACTCAACACTGAAACAAGGATTAACTTTAATTGAAACTATTCCTACTTGTTAACTAACGTAATTTAGATGTACAATCTATGTACGTCAAATAGTAGCCAATTCCAAATTTCGTCTTTAAGAACAAAGAGGATCCCATGCACTTCAGCGTGCCTTCGTGAATTATTGCCTTTCTATCTGCCAGAATGTCAGCCTCGTCCATGAAATGGGTTGTAAGCAGAATTACCTTCAAAAGAAAAGTGGGCACAAAATCAATTAGTCGTAATCTGATGCATCAAATTTTAACTAATATAGATTGAAATTACTCTGCCTTCCTTCTTAGACTGCAAAAGTGACCAAATATGCCTACGAGACACAGGATCCACTCCGGCAGATGGTTCATCCAATAAAATGAACTGAGCAACAAGAAAACATGTTATTAGTCAGAAAATAGCTTAACGTGAGCATAATCTTAATCTACCTTAGGAGACCCTATTAAGGCAATACCAACAGACAATTTTCGCCTTTGGCCCCCACTGAGTTTTTCAGAGGCGACGTTTTTCTGTTCCGTAAGCTGTAGCTCATGTAATAGTCCTTCAATTTCCACTAGTAAACTAGAGCTTTCCACACCCTGAAATTTACCCATTGTATCCATACATTTATCCGCGTCACAATATAGTCAACTTTCTTCTTAATACCCGAAGTTTTCCATAAAACTCGAGATGTTCTTGAACAGTGAGTTTTTCAAAATGCAGGTCCTGTTGCATGCATACACCACTCATTCTTCTTAACCGTGCCATATCGTGCGGATTTCTTATCATAGCGAGAATAATTTTTATGCATACTAGTAACTTCTGATTGTTAATCAAATAAGTTATCGACCTACGCAAGATCCAACCCAAACAGGACACATTGACCACTAGTTGGAGTGAGAAATCCAGTTAAAATATTGATGAGTGTCGACTTTCCTGCACCATTTCTGCAAATCAATATTCTCAGAATCAAACGCTATATCTAAATAACGAATAGATAAATATAGAATCTTGTAAAATCTGTACCTTCCCAAAACCGCAGTAATCTGCCCTTCGTAAATGTCCATCGAAATCTCTGTAAGGGCATGTACAGTTTCCTGACTGGACCACGAACCAAACGCCTTGCTAATATTTCTAATTTTAATCACATTACGTCGCCTAAGGGAATTATCGACATTTTCAACATCTTCATTATCCACTACAGATCCACTCAAAATATTATCACACGATTGTGATTGCTGCAAATCAATAAAATTAATACATTAAAATTAAAATCAATTAACTAAGCTTTTAAATTATAAATCATGAACCTGTTGTAGACAGCATTCTTGCCAATAAGATCTTGCAAAGCAAAATAGTGGGTGCTTCTTCACGCCGTATTCATCTGAAGTACGGTAAAAACTAGCAAATAAAGTCTTACTTATCTAAAATTTAATTGCTGGCTTTCATACTTACTAGGAATAATATTATCCAAGTACATAGCAATCATGCCGTACAACACGATGTCAAAAATCAGAAACAACAAGGACAATAGAATTCCTGATCCTTTCCCGTTTGGAGTCAGATCCTTCCATTCGATTCCTCCGAAAAACTCAGAGGCACATGCCTGAATCCAACATACAATTATTATTTGTTCCGAATTTTTAAACACAGGTATATCAAGCAATCTATACTGCAAAATACTGTCTCACTTCGTCAATTGCAGTTGTAAATGCAACTGTGCTGATAAGTCTCAATGGAACCAAAAATCCCTGCGACGAATCTTTAAAGAACGTCTGTAGTAAAAAGAGTAAAGTGGACAAAGTCAGGACGTAAGCTGCAGCAGAAGCAGCCGTTTTCGGCTTGTGGAAAAATGGAGTCATTGCAAACGCGAAAGTTATGAGTGATAATCCAAAAAGAAGTGTGAGTAAGAATATCAAAATCCTCTCAGTATCCTGAATTATTATCCACGCGATAACAATCGTACACAACAACGACACCAAGATCATAATCACTGCGTACGCAGCAAAGCAAGAAACCCTAAAAAATACAATTTAAAACCTTAATGTGGATTTCCCGTGCGACAGTTTCAGCTCAATAATCAAAATGCATTTCATACCAATACGCAACTTCTGAAACTCCAATCATTCGTAATCCATCTTTGATTTTATTTTCCTTTTCAGTTACTATCAGCACCATTAGATTACCAACAAAAGGTAGAAAAGACATCGTCAAGTATAAAGGAATCAGAATTCGTAGAGTTATTGGCAATCCAGGATTGTAAGAAGGTTTCGGGTAGTTCTGCATGGTAATTTTAGGATGTCCAATATTCAGAGCCCTTTTCCCTTTCTACAAATGAACGTAGAGTATAAAGAAGTTATAAACACATGGATATGATAATTTCTTATATTCTTATCTTTGATGTACGCTACACATACCATTTGGCTCATAATCAGAGCTTGGTCAACCAAGAACTGTAACGACAGAAAGCTACTGTAAAAATACCCATTCACCGGACAAGTCGACGGATCATCCAAAACCTCCGGATGAAGATGCACTCGACAAGTTTCCAATCCCACCACATCTGTCGATGGACTCGGAAGGAGCTTCGTATTGTAGTAATCTGGATTTGTTCGTATAGAATAAGTTGAACTATTTCGAGTTTCCGGCAGAATCACCGCCAACACAATAGATTCCGGATCCCTGTTGAACTGATTCTTCAAATCCTTTTCATTAGAAATCCACGTGAAGTTCAATTGGCTTGGTTGCTGCGATTTCCACACGGAATTCATGTCAGCCATGATTCCTTTGGCGTATGACTCATTCCCATGTACTACGTGAATTTGATAAGAAGAAATTTGGCTGTTTAGGATATCCTGAGCATTAAACTCCTCAGTTTCTGATGGGTAAGTCTCCCTTGTTTTCCTAAGCGTCCATGAAAATACGGCGAGCGCGAGTAGAAACAGCACAGGTGTAAGAATCTCCTGAAAACAAACCAGCCAAACGTAATTAGTTTACCAATACAATGCGTGACAGTTAAAATGATAAGCTACACACACACACCTCCAAGAGTTTATTCTTTCCAGCTCTGAATTTGCATTTCCACGTCTTCAGAAACAGAATCTTCGTTTGCATCGCCCACGATGATCCACTCGTCTCGTTCATCTCTGCAGACTGAGAAGAACCCTCCGACTCCTCCATCCCGTAATTATTCGTCGAATGACTTCCAGAATGAATACCTTCGGTTGATGCTGATATCCGATTTTTTAACCTTATCATTCCGCACTAAACTCCCTACAAATAATCTACACATGCACGTAGTAGATGTGATCATTGGTGATCACTGAATTAAACTGGATCTGCCCTAATTTGCAGTCAGCATATTCCTTGCAATTAAATAGATCGTCACGCATAGTCGTGACGATGATTGATCTCTGGTTACCCAGCCACGTTATTATTCTGGTCACAATGACTAATTCGAGCTGTCGGGCTAATGAGATTTTGGTGAAGGTCACCACTTTTCCCGCCAATTCTCTGTTGTTATTTACTTTACTCCCTGCCTGTGTCTCTCGTCTCTCACTTGTCCTTGTCTGCCCTTCGTTCTTCGGGCAAGTGACACCCGGCTCACGCCCTGAACGCTGCTGCACTTATCCCACTACAGCCAACGTTGGGTATACTTCGAAGGTAGTCGACAGCGTGGAAGTCCTTTCGAAACCCTTATGTGGTGGAAAATCGCAGCAGTCTTCAGTCTCATAGCGTCCTTGGTTGTGTACTACTTGTTGCAGACACTGTGTTCCGAGTCTCAGATTTCCCTCAAGTTCAAGGACGGCTCTCCTGCTGCAGCAATGGCAGCGTCGTCGTCAAAATACAGCGCATTTGTCTTGGGTGGAACTGGTGGTGTGGGAAAGGGGATTGTGAAAGCGCTTGCAGCGTCAGCAGGGTACGAAAGGGTGACTCTGATCGGACGACGGCAAGTGGAACTTCCACCGTCCGACGCGTCGTTCGATTACTCCAAGTTTGACCAGAAGTTGATGGATTTTGACAAGATCCCAGAACAGAGTGGCCTTTTCGCTGGATATGACGTTGGTTTCTACGCCATTGGAGTGAGCAGCGCCAAGGTTTCAGAAGCTGAATACAAGAAAGTGGAGCTGGAAAACGCTTTAGCCATAGTAAATGCCATGAAAGAAGGCGGAGGGGAGTCATTGAAGCATGTGCACTGGGTGAGCGGTCAAGGAGCTGGTAAGAAGTCGCTGTTTCTCTTTGGTCGAGTGAAGGCGCAGTTAGAAGAGACCCTGGAACAATTAGGATTCCCTCGAGTATCCATCTACAGACCTGCAGGGGTTCTGTCTTCAGATCAATCGGGAATGATGGGACCAAAGACTCAAGCGGTCTTCAAAGCTATTGACATCGGACACTGCCTTACCATTGACAGTGATCTGATGGGGAAGGCCATAGCAGCTAATACTTTCAGAGAAGCTGAGAAACCTTACGAAATACTCGAGAACAAGGATATTCAAAAATTAGGGAAAGCTGCTGAAAAATAAGTTAAGTGATACATCGAATTACTTAGCTATTGTGCACAAACAATTTCTTTCGATTTTAATGTGTTCAGCTCATCTGACACATTTTTGGTTGTGGTTCATTGTATTATTCTGTTAGTCAGTATATACAATTCAATTCCTAATTGCAGTATTATAAGTCTAGTTCATGGTCTTCATTGAAGATGCACGTACACTTTTACTCACAGGGTCACACTCAGCTTCAGACATGTGTGCAGGTATACGTTCTTTCAATTTGAATTTGAAAGTTTTAACTTATCTTGAAGTTGTCCGCTGTTGCTGACATAATAAATTAAATATTTCATCATTTCATCCTTCGTTTCTTAAATCACGTATGTGTGCATCCATAATCGAATCCCTACCAGGCTCATAAAGGATTCAGGCTGTTCAGATTGTTGGTCTGGCTTTAAAAAGAAGTGCAGTTTTCGATGATGTCATTCACTCCTTCCGTTCAGAATGAATTGAAGGGAGACAGAATGTTTATACTATTCAATGTTACTTCAAACTGGTAAAAAAAACTAACAAAAAACTTGCATGAAGTTTGTTCTACTTGACCTTCTTTCCCTGACTAACTTTTCATGAATATTAACTGATTAACTGTCATCAAAATCATCATAATATTATTATGAGGGCGGAACAAATAGAAATATAGAAAATACATGGCTCTATTGCACGAAGTATGCAATATTTGGAGGACACTGTCTACCTTACCCGATTTTTTAGTGTAATGGGAATTGTTCTGAGTTTAACACTATGAAAATGAAGACAAACACGAAACACGGTTCAGTTTTGTATGTGCAAAAGTCTTCAGTATTTATTCCTAACCTTCACCAGCAATGAATGTAGAAGTTTACACAGACAGCCATATTTTATTGTGCATACAAACGAATACACACGGAGGGAGAGATACTTCTTGGTAGGGTAATAGAAAGCTTTAATATCGCACGAGTGCAATAAAATTAATATCGGTAATGTTCTGGCTTGTATGGGCCGTCAACTTCAAGACCGAGATAAGTTGCTTGCTCTGGGGTCAACTTGCTCAACTTGGCTCCCACGTGCTCCAAATGAAGACGTGCAACTTCCTCGTCCAACTACAAACGCGCAAAATAATCATCAGCTTGATAATAAAGAATCACAATACTTGCAGCTCTATCACTGAATTTACCTTCTTAGGCAACATGTAAACTCCCACGGCGAACTTATCGTTCCACAAGGCCATCTGAGCAAGAACTTGGTTGGTGAATGAGTTGCTCATTACGTAAGAAGGATGTCCCATGGCGCATCCCAAATTAACCAAACGGCCAGATGCCAAAAGAATGATGTGGCGTCCGTTTTTCAGCTCATACCGGTCAACTTGGGGCTTAATGTTAAGCTTAGCCTTAGCATTCTTGTCCAACCAAGCAACCTCGATTTCACAGTCAAAATGACCAATGTTGGCCAAGATAACTTCATCTCGCATCTTCTCGAAATGTTCTCCTCGGACGATATCCTTACATCCGGTAGTTGTCACAATAATGTGAGCTTCCTGAACAACATCCTCCATTGCGCTAACCTAAGTATTACATAATCATTTGTTTGTCAGATGGATTTACTTCAAAATTCAAACTCGAATTGCGATAAAAACTTGATAGAAACAGAAATATAAATCTTACTTGGTAGCCCTCCATAGCCGCTTGCAAAGCGTTGATGGGATCGATTTCAGTAATGATGACTCTGGCACCAAAAGCTCTCAATGACTAATACAGAAACACACAAATAATCATCATTCAGTTCACTGTCATCTTTCATTTTTACGTTTTAAAAGTATGATCTTACTTGTGCAGATCCTTTGCCAACATCTCCATATCCAGCAACAATACAAGTCTTTCCAGCAACCATGATGTCGGTAGCTCGCTTAAGACCGTCGATGAGGGATTCTCGGCATCCATAAAGATTGTCAAACTTGCTCTTCGTCACGGAATCGTTGACATTCATTGCTGGGAATTTCAACTGGCCATTCTTCATTAATTTATACAAGTTATGGACACCAGTGGTAGTTTCCTAATAAAATGTACAAAACAATTTTTTATGGAACTGTGTTAGAAACCCACGAACGCCTTCCATTTCCTGATGTAATATGCGTAATTAAGATTTTTAAGCAACGTACCTCAGAAACTCCCTTGACTCCAGTAGCGAGGTCAGCATACTTGGTCAAAACGAGAGTAGTCAAATCACCTCCATCATCCAAGATCATGTTAAGTGGTTGGCCATCAGGCCAGTAGATAGTCTGATCAATGCACCAATTGTACTCTTCCTCTGTTTCTCCCTTCCAAGCATAAACTGGAACACCAGTTGCCGCGATAGCAGCGGCTGCGTGATCCTGGGTACTGAAGATGTTACAGCTACTCCATTGCACGCTAGCTCCAAGTTCCGTCAAAGTCTCGATAAGTACAGCTGTCTGCACGGTCATGTGGAGACATCCAGCAATTCGAGTTCCCTTCAAGGGCTTGGAGGATCCGTACTTCTTACGAAGGGACATCAATCCAGGCATCTCCTTCTCGGCAAGCATGATTTCCTTTCGGCCCCATTCTGCCAACGTGATGTCAGCTATTTCATACAGACAATAAAGATTAATGAATATTTTTGACTGCATAATAAACTTAATAACACGAGTTTACGTAAATCATAAATTTCATTACGACAAATTCATATGCTTGTGCATACACGGCAGAATTGAGTAATATAAAATCAACACGGATCTTGAATCTACTCAATTCAATTTAGTAGTTAGTATTAATAGTCAGTATCTAGTGTACCATCATTCGGGTTCGGATAGTCCTATCAACCTTTCATGAATACCAATTGGTTTAAGCGTACAGAACACAGATTTACTGCATTCACACAAAATCACACTCGACACTCTCACCTTATCCAACCACTTGCTGACCTTCAAAGTTCAGTGATGCTGTCATTTTCCTGCTGCCAGAGCTTCTTTCTAAGAGTATGCATAACATACCGCAAACTGCAAACCTACATAACAGTTGTTGTAATTCCAGTTTTTTGTACATCCTCCTGAGTTTACAAAATTAAGTCCACGCTCATCTCTTTCCTAACGATCACCCGTCATTACCTACATTACGTAGTATGCTCTGCGGGTTTTCTACTTTTCTTAAAGTGGTCATTAAAGACAATCGCAATATTAATCATGTCTTACCTAACCAATTCCCACTAACCTGGCTCCATAACACAATTCTGCCTTACACAATTCTTCCAAGAGTTAATTTAACCTTTGCCCCAACTTCCCCATTTCCTATTATGTAATCTAATCTACGTAGAATATAGATGACGAACATCCGTGAGATATTCAACGTGAAACCCTCCGAATATTTCACAATTACTTACTATCGTGTTGTTCAGTTTTACAGCATTAATGACGACCTTTACTTCAAGAACATCCGATTTACTAGTATGCTTTGTAAAATTCGTCAAACCAAACTAGATAATCTTTCGGCAAATATTATACTGTCCATTTAAGTTGCTTTCGTACAAGCAAGAAATGACAATTCGGGAGTTATAATTTGGGAGATTCACAGATTCATGATCATGAAATTCATCCTCGACATTTTTAATTTTATACCATCTTATGCCATCAGGGTACACTGAATGCTATCAAGATCACTAAACGTCGTCTGTCTGTTGTCTTTGAACAGAATTGAGTCTACTCATTTTGGAATGCTATAATATATTATGAATGAATGCATATCAAAATCAAATGACGAGTGATAAAATGCTTAAAAATTGATGTTAGAAATATCTACTTCTATGCTCAACACTATGCATTCATGCCACTCTCATAAGCAAATTCGCCAATTGCTTTTGGAATATAGTCAGACATTAGAATAAGAAAAATCTCCGAACGAATATGTTATTACTTTTTCTCAATTTGAGCCATACTTACATAACCCCGATGCAGTAGCCATAAATCTTACATATTTTTGAAGAAATCAAATAAGTTTTCAGGATGTGAATTCGCAAATGACACTTACCAACTTTGTAGGGGAGCTTGTCCTTGGTTTGAGTGATAGTGGTGGTCATGGTGGCCATAACAAGACAACGATGAGCTTCGATAAGCCTGGGATGAGTTTGGATAAGCTGAGAGGAACACGGAC
The DNA here is from genome assembly GCA_034696585.1 of Isotomurus maculatus. Lineage (NCBI taxonomy): Eukaryota > Metazoa > Arthropoda > Collembola > Entomobryomorpha > Isotomidae > Isotomurus > Isotomurus maculatus. Next base: position 14,513 of record JAQGAC010000008.1, on the reverse strand, counting down.
TGAGCCACGAGGTGCCTGAAGACGCAAAGAGACCGAGAGTTCTGGCAGCCGGCACTTTTATTACCAACTGTACAGGGAGTCTCCACACACGACGTGCAATCCACGTAGCCTTTCCAGCCATTCACGATTTGTCGCCCACCCTGTGTGGATCCTCCTCTCCTTACGCAACACTTTTTCGTGAGTCACCTGCTCCTCAGGCGCTTATATCAACCTCGTCTTTCCCGTGAAGTTTCACAAAATTCCAGCGATAGAGATTTTCGAATTCAGACTTCATCCGTTGAGAAGCCTAAAATAGTACGTCGAATTTGTCATTTCGGCTAAAAATTACGCATAATTCCGAAGCGTTGAAGGTAATAAAATAATTTATTGATATATTTTGGGTTCTCGTGTCATTTAATTTGCTGTGCGTCAAAATAAATCAACCTGTCAGTAAGATTTTGAATTGTTTATGGTTTCCAGAAAGTCAAGTAACTTAGCATTGTTGGAACAACCATTTCATCCATTACATCAAATTGAGGATCAGGAAAGGGTCTACAAATCAGAGAAAATGTCTGGAGGAAGTGGAGAATTCATTGCTGTGACTATCACCAGCAATGTCAACACCTTTCACACTGAACGACGCTTTCCAGGCGACATCAACATAGCGAACTTGAAAGTAAGCGTTTTCTCATTATGTGAAATATCCTATGCTGAAGCTGTAAGCAATATTCTAAGCAAATTTTGAACTCAGGGTAAACTGGAGTTGTTGACTGGAGTTATGATGGATTCCATGAAGTTGGAATTGAGGGACAACGATGATGATACCATTAAGTTATTGTCTGATGAGACTTTGACCCTGGCACAGCTTGGGGTCCAGAATGGAATGAAGATTCACGTCATCGATACCGAGAATAAAGAAAGGGCAGATGAAGAAGATCAAGATGTGGCTTTTAAGCTTAGTACTGAGGAATATGAGCAAAGAGAAGGTAACGAGCAGTAATAAATAGTATTATCTTTTATTTTTCATGCAGTGCTTATTATTCTATTATCATTCTTATTTAGAATCTATGAGGAAGTTTCTGGAAAAGAACAAACTTGGCAAGTTTGACGAGGATAAGGCTAAGAAAAGAGCTGAAGAAGAACTGAAAGAAGACAAGTTGTCTGAATCGATAAAAGCTGGAGAGCGATGTGAAGTTCGGACGGCAGGAAATCCAGTTAGAAGAGGAGAGGTGAAGTTTGTTGGCAAAGTACACTTTAAGCCTGGAGTATGGGTTGGTGTACAGTACGACGAACCGGTGGGCAAAAACGATGGATCTGTTGAAGGAAAACGGTATTTCGAATGTAAACAGAAGTATGGAAGTTTCGTCAGGCCAAGTAACATCACAGTTGGTGATTTCCCGGAAATTGATGATTTAGATGAGATTTAATTATTTAACACGCAAACATAATAACAGTAACATAGCTCACGCGCATAACTGAACTCAAAGCCTAACAATGCTAAATCAATAATGTATTTCATTAATTTTGAACCCGTTAGGGTCTAATTTGCTTTTGTTGCAACAATAAATTGGTAGTTAACTATTATTTATACCTTATAGAACTCCTCATAATACGAGATCTCCTTTAAATAATGTGTATTTTGAGTATGCAGATGTTTCCAGGTTTGTATTTTTACTGAACTTATACTGTTAATCGGTTAATAAAACACTGTGATAGTTACTGCAACTGTCAGTAATAACTTTATTTAAAGTAAGTGTCGTAGTGACCTTTGCATTTTATTTAACGTGTATTAGAATTCAAATTCAAGATTGATATACAGTTGAGGAACATTGTAAAACCAGTGAATTAGCCCTCCCAAGCTTTTACTGATCAACAATTGGACCGTTGTATAATGGAACGACTCCAGACGGATTCAAGTGCTTGTGTGACATATAGTAGTGCTTTTTAATATGCTCCATATTCACCGTTTCCTTGATGCCTTCCACTTCGTACATCATCTTCAACCATTTCGACAAGTTTGGAAGATCTTTAACAGGAATCAGGTTGCACTTGAAGTGCACGTAGTACACTGGATCATGACGAATGAGACTTGTAAACAGACGGATGTCAGTTTCAGTCATATTTTCTCCCAGTATGAAAGGACCCTTCTCCTGCTTAAAGATTTCTTCCAGTTTGATTAGGGACTCGTATACCAGCCTGGAGTTTACTTCATGGGCTTCTTGACTCATTGCAAATCCGGCCTTGTACACACCGTTGTTCACCCCATTGTAAATCTGATCATTCAACTCGTCGATTTTGGACCGCTGAGGTTCCGGGTACAAGTCTAGCTTAGGGTTGCTCGAGAATTCATTAAATTCCTTGTTGAACATCCGTATGATTTCCGAGCTTTCATTGTTCACAATCTTCTTCGTTTGTTTATCATAGAGAATGGGAACGGTATACCTTCCGATGTAGTCAGGATTCGATTGGAAGTACAGCTCCTTCACAAACTTGAAATCGTTCACAGTGTCTGGAATACATCCGGGAACCTCCGACCCATCGACGAATTCCCATCCATTCTCCAGCATAAGATAGTGGACAACTGACAATCCAATGACATCTTCCAGTCCTTTCAGCTTCCTCACAATCAGCGTCCTATGAGCCCATGGACAAGCCAAGCTTATGTACAAATGGTATCGATTAGCCTCCGGAGGAAACGGTCCGTCCTTCGAAATGAGGTTCCGAAATACGGAATCCTTTCTCACGAACTCTCCCTTTACAGTTAAATCGTCAGCCACTCCCATCTTGGTCGAAAAGCCTGCATCATGCAATCATCAATAACTTCCTATATTATTAAGTTACTATTGATTAAATGTGAAATACAAGGTGACCTATCTCGGAACATGAACTTTCCTAGTCAGAAGCAACAACTATGTAATATGAATTATGAAGTGAACATGCACAAGAGACATGCAACAAGAAAGAAATTACATTTTTAACTTACACGTTGGCTTCTGTAATGACTGGTAGGTTGTACTTGTCCTGAACAGAATCTGCTGGGAATTTTGCAAACAAAAATATTGACGTGCTAATCGAAGAATAGCTTGACACTCACTGGACATGAACATTCGGCAATAAGTCTACTCCTCTCCATAATCCCAATTCTCATTCAATGTTCGAGCTTGTGGATCCCGATCTGTGCTCACCTTGTTCATTACGCAAACACAATAACATCTCCTATGCAAAAATGTAGGCATTGTGTCATCCCAAGTTGGTTTGGATTGGAAAGAAATCCGCAAAAAGACACTTCACCTTCACATGACTTTGTTGCCAGTAAATGGGAAACAAATGCGTCAATGCGTGACTCTGGAGATATTATTTTCAATTCTAACCTTTGTATTCTCAAGCTTTGAGGATTTTATGAATTCATATTTTGCATAATCTTCCAATCATATATTATCCAATCTGCATATTTTACTTCCAATTCCAAACTGCACTATCAAATCCGCCATTATTGAAAAAATGCAAATAGTATATATTTTAATCATTTTCTATCCATTCGAAATAAAAGTTCCTATCGTATATTTATTATTTTATTGCATGCTTAAACCACTTCAAAATTACCTATGTACGTAGCAGTAAACTCATTTAACAAACAAATATTTGTCATTCGTCATGTCACTCAATCACACCTCAAAATCTCCAATGCTTCCGTATTGAAGAAATAGGCCATGTCTGACTTGATACATGAATCTATGAAACTAAAAAAAGAACCTAGTGATTACGAGACCTAAAGACTTTCCCCTTTCCACTAATGTACGAACATGAACCGGAACACACATAAGTCCAGAAGTAAAAGGAATCGAGTCAATTTAGCATAAAAATCCTATATAGCTGAATGAGGAGTACCGGTGCATTTCTAAAGGTGGAAGGTGGATTAGGTAGACCGGTGGACATGACACATGTAATATTGTGTTTGAAGAGTCGATTAAGGAAACGATTGAACCGAACATCGTGATGCACGCAATTGTACAAGACAAGCAAGGAGGCACCGGATCGGAAAATAAGGGACGGACGCACCGAAAAATAAGCTGCCTAAATTTTAGTTTGTTTGCTCTCATCCCCTCAGGTTTCCTTGGGAACTTCATTGGGTTCCAATGAAACACGGGAAACCGTATGCTGAATGGGAGCATTTTGGTCATTGGTCTATGAATTTCACGGAAGAAAGTTACATTTCTACTTCAACATCACTTTACTTTTACTTCCCTACGTGTGAGGGAAACAAACCTTTTAGTCTCACGTACTTATAAACATTCTTCTAATCGCTTTTCCCCTATTCTTCAGTCAGTTAGGAAGCAGAAAGTAGACAAGCCACACATCAAAAACTTCAGTTAACCGAGCTTTCCATACGTCACGCTCTTGTGGTGGTATTTTCCAGGAAGTTTTTGTAATAATAAATTCATTACAAAACATTACAATGTGATTATTGGCCAGGAAGAGTCATTTGTCTTGCTGTTGTAATTTGCTATGTCTCATCTCAGAATAAATATGAGTGTCAAAATCGCATTTTAATTTGTGAATTCATCAATCATCCCGCACTGTGGCATCTTTTTCTCGTCAAAATGACGGTAACCATTTATTCATTTTTTATCTGCGTATAGCATCATTTTTTAGTAGCACAGCAGCAATAGCATGATTCAATAGTTCCTGAGTCGTGAGTGTGAATTTTAACGCCTGCATATTGCACGATACAAATAGTTAAATGGTGACTGTGGTATACAGTTTACTAGTTTTTAAATGCTCACAGAGCAGTAAGTCATTATAAAGCGATGTACAGGATATTCTACAGTCTTTAATTTTGACTGACAGATCACGCTTTGTTTTGCAAGTTTATGTCAAACTCACACTTAATTATTCAGGAATATTCTCTTGTTTCGTGAACAGTTTACAAACAACTATATGAGCAGTTTTGCTGTTCTTTCATCGATTTCAACGAATGATCTGACATTTACTACCAGTTAATTGCAATTCTTAAATAAAGATTATTTTAAGATTTACTTCCAACTTTCAAAGTATCGCTTCGTGTCATTAAGATGTTCGGTATTTACTTTCAACGAACTTTGATCCAGATTTCCCGAGTCAATTTTTGGATTGCTCGTATACCGGTAGTTGCTACAATCTTTAATTGTTCTTGACATTTGCGTATAGATTAAGTTAACGATCATCCCTAAAAATAAACGTGAGCCATGAAAATTCTCAGAATATAAGCCAATTTCACCATCTTCAACTATCCATCCATCGACCCGTGTGTATCCTCACGTAATTCATCAATTTCACCATCATTTCCTTTTTGCGTGGTATTTCTCCCACACTTATATTCGTTCTGAACCAAAAATACCTGTTTGTTGTTCTTTAAGGATGTACTAGCATGAGTCACAACTTGAAAGTGTAATTCACTATATAATTTGCTGGACAGGTGAAATTCCCACGGTCTTGAACCCTACAGTCATCTTCTCCTCGCACAGACAATTTATTTTGTTGAAATTCAACTGCTCAACTACAAAAGCATTGCAAAACCTAACAGACCTGAGTCACCATATAATTTAGTACAGTGCTGTTCTAGATATAAAACATAACTAATCTAAATATGACACTGCAAAGTCACATCTATCTTCCGGATATTCCAAATCAAAATCAAACTGCCTTTTAATCTTAAGCAGAAATCATCGATTTAACATAATTCATAAAACTTAGTCACGCATTGTGTGTGCCACAGTAGTTTGAATTACAATAAATGGCATACAAACAAGAATATCACTCCAAGGTATCAAATACCCTACACGTTTACTAATAACGCTTCTTCGTTTCAGCAAACATGAACCAGCACCTTATTGATTTTCAAAATTTTATTTTCAGATCCTTAGCCGAACAACAGCCTGTGTAGAAAACACCTGCTCCATGCAAAATCACTTGATTGAAATAGAACCCCAGCACCGGAAATGGCGAAGAGTCCACGGAATGGAATTACCACTTCATCCCCAACAAATCCTGGCGTGGTTTCTTATGATCTTCTTTCTCATCTTCACCTACATTCTCATGATTCCTGATATGCCATCTTCGTACTCCCTTCACTTAAACGTGACCACCAGTGTAGTCTACTTTCTCCTCATCTTCTTTTACTTCGCTGCGACCCTCGTCGACCCAGCTCACCCGGCAGTCCGAGCGTCGAAAGTTAAAAAACCGATCCCAGAGTTTGATCGAAGCAAACACCTTCACGTAATTGAGAACGGAAGGTGTCATTTGTGCAACATTACCGTACTCCACCAACGAACCAAGCATTGCAGTCTCTGTAACAAGTGTGTTGATAACTTTGACCATCATTGCAGATGGCTTAATCAATGCGTAGGGGCGAGGAACTACAAACTCTTTGTTTTCACCGTTGTCACCAGCATCATCGCGTGTGTCTTAATCATTTCCTGCAGTGGAGCTGTAATGGTACGACTTTGGACTACACAAACCTTTCGATCTCAAGTTATATCCCCGTCTATCAACAATCAAGTTAATTCATCTACTACAACTACAGCTCCTTTCAACGCAGCTGAGTCGACTATCAGCCCACAAAACTCTACGGAAGAAGCTGAACAAATCTACGAAAAGATTTCCTACAAAAACATCTCGATTTCAAATGATTCTCAGTATTTAAACATAATATACAGCAATTATACAGATGAAAGTGAAGAAGTCAACGCTACGACATCCGATCCTCTTGGATCAGAAAGTCCCGTTACGCTTGAAAATGAGATTCCCGTGAGTGGGAATGCAACTGAAGGAGGCTTATCGAATGCGAAAAACGCGTCGTTAGAAGAGGAAGCCCATTCCATCAATGATTCTAATACGAATTCCAAGCCTGAGATTTCCAGAATCATTATGTTGGATAGCCACAGAGTGCCAAAAACCCTTCTCTACACGAGTGTCTCTATAATATGCTTCGTAGCATTGGGAATGTTAGTTCATTTATTAGTATTCCACGTCTACATCGGATACAAAGGACTAACAACCTATGAATACTTAAAGCCTCCACAGCCACAGCTTCCGTTGAGTAAATCAGCAGATGCTGAAAGACCAGGAAGCTCTGAAAGCGATATTGAAGATGGAAATGCAAACGGAGGGCATTGTGATAGATCCTACCTTAGGGATGCGAAAGACAGCTCAAAAACGAAGATTGGAGACAACGAAAGAATTCCCGTTGAGGACTCCGATGCAATTTGGTCAACGATGACTGAAATTGATCTCAACGCCCCGGAAGGACAAACCCTTCCACGAGATTTTGTAAATTCTGAGGCTGGACGAGACAACGCACTGCGAATTCAAAATGAAATGAACACCTTCAAAAGCAACGGAGAAAACTTTCTCCAAAAGAAAAACAGCAAAAGCAAAACACAATCTAATCGCAAGACTTATAGAGGACTTGCAAGCTTGCTAGGAAGAAATACAAGTAAAGTGGATCCGAATCCGAGTGAAGTAGAAGAAACTCCTAAAAAATAAAATTCCAATGTCAACCGTAACGAGTTATTTATTGCAAGCTTTCACTTATTTGTCGCAAACAACGAGCTATCTGGATATATTTTTACCTATAATAATATGCATGTTTTTTCAAGCAGAACTATTGGAACATTACATGATCAAATTAAGGTCACAGGTTAACATATTTTTTTCTATCAGCTTGCTGCACTATACTCTGAAACATTGACGACTACGATTCAGTATTTTGTATATACTTAAGCTAGTGCAATACCCAATTAAGGTAGAGTAAAATATTCTGATCAGATTTAAGCTACACTTGATTACTATTGTGTAAGGCAATACATTAAGTCCATTGCTATTAGAATAATTTCATTAACGTCATCAGTATCATCAAGAAGAAGGTTGAGTCCACAGTAGATGAATTCGTTGGCTGATTTTGTTGATTGAATTGTGTAGTTAGATTTGTTAGATGTAGTTAAAACTTTAAAATGTGTGTGGAGACTGGAGGTGAAGGTGAGGAATACAATTGCAATTGTAACAGACGCTGCAGACTGTAGAAAAGCCTTAGAAGTTTGTTAATTGCTGAGATAATGTAGATATACACTTTTACAGACATGGATTTTTTACAACAGATACCGTTGTTTGATTATACAGACTATAACTATAAATATGCGTACTTTTTATACAACTAGATTACTAGATTAAACACTTTAAACATTAAACTTTGTGGACATGTTTATATGTTAAAACGCAGCCAGTAAGAAAATAAAGTTTCACATGTATGGATAAGATAAAATATTGAGTTGAATTCAAGGTTTAATTAATCACTTACTCTCATCCTGTGTCGCTGTCCATTTTGAATTTATTTTTACTCTTTCCGGCTAAGTATATAGTGCGGTTAAAATAAAATGTAATTGATTTGTCAAAAAGCATTTTGAGGATCATTCAGCTTATTTAAATGATTTCAAAGGTGATATGCAGGCATTTACCCCTTATTGAATTTGCACGGGAACAAATCATTAGCTTAAATTCATATTCAACGACGCATTATTGGCTGTGGGTGGGTGGGTAGATGATTGTGCCGTACTGGCAACTGCGATCAGGTTTTTCCGAAGAAAGCCCGATCCTCCGATCATAAATATTCCTTTTCAAGTTATAGAGCTTCCAGACCTCAACGATTCATTCAACGTCTTCAGATGTTACAGTGGTTTCTCTAATCGATATTTAATTTGGAACTTGGACAGCTACACACAGTTCAAGTGAGGATTCTTAGCTACATCACATTCTCAATTCTCGTTCACTAACACTAACTATTATTACTAATCGCTTCTTCCGCATTTAGCATTCGAAAGTCTGAGGGCAATTACATTAACAAAGCGCAGGCTTTTGGGATCTTTCCAGTCGCACTCCCTTTTTGAGCCACGAAGTACTCTGAATCTTTGCTTTCTTTTACGTTGATAACCTGACAGAATATTCAAGTACACTTTATAAAACAATCATAGACAAAATGGAACTGTCATGTGAATAGTGAAATTTTACCTCATTTGCAAACACACTTATTTCCTCAGACCCTTTTGCAACATAGTCATACATTACTTTAGCTTTCATCTGAATTCCTCCATCTCCAAAGGAGTCGTCTTGAAGTGACTCGTCGATGCTGAATGACTGAGCGAGGCTGACACTATGGAGTGGCATTCTGAACAGAGAGAATATTTAAAGAGAACAGAATAATGCATGGAGACCCATAAAGCACCCTTAAGTATATAAAAGCCTTAAGTTGATAAAATATAGCTGTTCTGTAAACATATAGAGGAGACAGAGAGAAAGCTCCTAAAGTAGATACTACGTGTCTCCGTGTGCTTACACTAAAGCTTTCTCCTCACATGAAGGATGATTCAATGATTCAATTGAGGAAAAATTCAATTTACGTTTCCAGCTCCTTATTCAGGTCAAGCATAAGCTGGTGGCATCTCGAGTAGTACGTGGTTTGAGCTTGTACGTATGACTTCAAGTTCTCCACATGGCGATCTCTAGCTGCAATAAGAATCTCTAGTTGGACTTTCGTCATCTCACACTGTTGATTGAAGTCAGCTTGTGCCTGGATCACTTCATGCTCAGCCTACGTAATCAATCATCATAAAAGATCAATTCCACATCATCCAACTCAATTACAATCTCTCACCCCCGCTGAGTCAATTATAGCAGAACATGAAACACTATGCTTTTTTATTGCTAACCTGCTGAATAAGGAAGCGAGGATCAGAACCGTCTTTCTGTGAATAATCCATTTAAAAATCGTTAATTATTCATTCATCTCTCCTGCAGAATACATCTAACAAGCTATGCTATAAATCTTATTATGCAAAGTACTAACCGGAGGAGTACTGCTCATACTTCTTGCTTTCCTCAATTTATTCTTTGCAGCATCCAAATCTAATCTGTTGTGAATTCAGACAGACAAAATTACGTTGAACTTCAATGAGCACATTACATGCTTAAGCATATTCTGTTCGTCGAATAACTCAATTACCTTTTATTCTCGAGTGTTTTCCTCTCTCGCGAAGCATTCTTAACTTCGTTTTCCAAAAATCGATGCAATGGATCGACATACCCATGCATAGCCACAGTTATGAATTCTCTCTCAGTTTGACCCAACCGAAGCTCATTTGTTCCAACTTTAATGAGCATGCTTCCTACAGAACAAAGAATAGAAATCAAACTCATCAACTATCAAATACAGCGGAATAAAGTTTTAATTGGGAAAAGTCCATTAATTATCAAAACTTTTTGTCAGCATGTTGAACAGCCCCCTTACCATATGCAGCGTTGGGTCCAAACTCGTTCCCAGCCTCGAGCATTGCTTGTCCTAGAACTTCCATGTTGCTCATTCGCGTAGGCCGTTTCTTCTCTATTTTCTCAAGAACAAAGTCTTCTACTCTTTGTCCTGTTTAATTGTAACGCAACAATGGAAATAATGGGTACATCAATACACGTTGTTCGTGTCATCATCTTATGCAAGCATTAAGTAATTACAATACAAATACATCAGTTCTTGCATTAAACGCACCAGGGTTCGGAGTTAAAACTGCATCTATGTCTTTGATGATCTTCATAGTCCAGTTTTTAGCCTCATCAGCCTGTTTACACAAGCTTTCCAGCTGTGGATCCAAGTTTGTCTTTTCCGATGAGTAAATCGCTTCTTCAGTCATCTATAATTGGTAATTAGTAATTAGGAACATGTATTTTACGATCTTCTCATTGCGGTGTTATTGCAAGGACAGAGTATCATAGCATATCAAGAATATCAACTTATATTTATTAAGTGTCTTATTAGTATTAGGTTTTTAAGCGATTTAGAACATACATATATCTAAAACTAATGAGTCATAAAAATGTATCTAAAAGATATTGACAGCTGCAATCTCATTCAACTATAAGCAAACTAGTTTTTTTAAATCCAAAATTAATACAGGATAGTAATATGAATTAAAAATTGACTGAATTGCTTCAATTACATAGCTTTCTAATGAAACTGAACCTAAAAAATAAATACCTGTTTAGCACGACTGATAAAAGCTCCAGCATCTCCCACGAATTTCTTCACGTTGAAATCCATTGCGAAATTCCTTAAATGCTTTCACTCTCCAAGATCAACTCACAGTAAAAGCAAGAACCTCTTTATTGTCAATTTCGTTGTAATTGGTTGTGTATCTGCGGAATCTCCTACACCATCATAAGTTAATAGTGCGAAGGCCTTAATAACTGTAAATTAGAGAGTTAATAAGTTGATAGGCGCAGCAGTACGAGTTATCACTATGATTATTGTCTTTCTCTTGGAGTTATTGCAAGCACGAGAGTGCAGAGGAGAAAGTAGTGTGTGATCTTCTGACGGAGAAAGACCGTGTGAAGAGTTTCGTATAACGCATAACCCTTTTATGTGTGAAGAGCTCCCAGCCTTACATATGAATCCGAAAATCGATTTCACCCTGTGTTTGTCTATGTATACACACTTACACACACAACACCAACGACATCCGAATCCGGGTGTTCGCTTTCTCCTACTGTATATTCCTACTCCGTTTTACTTCTTTTATACAGCAGCTAGCAGCAGTAGCAGCACTCCCGTTTCCACGATTGTACTGATGTCAACTCCTAAAACTGTGTAGGAGTGTGAGGCTTAAAAATTTACCCTGATGACTTGTATTTCTGGAAGTTTCTGAAAAAATCTGGGATGATTTTTTGCGTCTCGAGAAATAATGATCTTCTCTCTAGGATTCTAGACTTCCAATTATTTTTTAATAGTGGTCTTCCTGTTTCACATGGTCAGCACACACCTGAATTTTGAGTTGTTGACAATTTGTCACATCCTACGCACCTGAATTAGTACATTTTCAACTCATTAATTCGTATGAACATGTCCAGGTGACAGGAAATAAGAAATATGATATCATCTGGACTTTCGTTGGAAAAAAATTATTTTACATTTTATTGTGTTAATCAATGATTGTTACAATACTTGGAAACCTGGGTTGTATTACCAAAATTGTACTAATAAGTATGCAATATGCATGTGTAATTTTCCACAGTATTCCACACTACATAACAAGCACCCGAAAACTCACAGTGCTAATAATCAATTTCAAAATTTGAATTGTACGACTGCTCTTTCATTTAAAATCACACAATAATGTAAGTTATGACACAAATGCATATGAACATGACAGGAGATTTTCTAATTCCTCTACACATTATAACACACGCGCAATTATGTTTCAACATTACCCACTGAAATGTGAAAATATCAAAAAGAGAGAAAAAGTCGAAGTACGAAAACTGCTAAATATACAGTACATATTGTAGCCAATCTAATTTGGAAACGTTTCCATTAATAAATTTAACTTATTCTAATCACTGGAAACTAAACAACTCGTGTGAATGGAATATGTTTTCAAACATAATAAATATACGAATCGGAAGTTCTTACATTTGTATGTCTAATTTTCTTATGACTACTTAAGCTTCATACAAATTCAAATGACAAATGTAGCTGCTATATTTGCTACACAATTACAGATGACTATCATTTAAAGCCTGTCAAGCGTGCCTTTGGTGACCTACAGGGTAATTTTTACGAAAGACTAAGGACTGAAAAGATTCTTCTCTCATCAAAACTAATTTACTACGAATACAGGATTTAATGTACATATTATGAAGATATGAACTACATAATCATACTTCACTTGCATCGTCTACAGTTATAAATAAAATCTCGCTTTTGCATTCGAACTTACTATGTACATTAGCGCGTGTCGAACTTTTCTGACATGGATTAAATTACGATCAATACATAAACTTCATATAACGGGTATACTCTCGTTAACTGCGATAAATTGCGATGTTCATTGACACTTCACTCTTCCGCCCACATATAACGAAGTGGTTGACGAATTCGACGACAACGACATATTTTCAATATATTGTACTCGAAACTTTCGAACCCGAAGTAAGGGAAGATTACACACACTGTTGCTGGTATAAACTACTCTTTGAATTGTTTTGCGGAGATCACAGAAACACGACGCAATCAAAAATGGGGTTGCATCGAATAAAACTGTTAATAAAGGATTGAGTGAATTATGGATGGTTGCTGATTTCATATCAAACTCTTCTTGTACTCACTATTAAAATAATTAAGGTTAAGGATTGATGTCTTTCAAAAGTCATTTCTTTGAAATCCTCCTTAATTGCTCTTTCACTAATAACATCCACACACGAAAACATAAACTCTTGTTCTTTCGCTTCAAGTTCAAAGGTCGTTACTTCACTTCAATCGTCAATTGCTACAACACGTAGGAATCCACCTTGACCTCCTCCTGCGATAATCGGATTAGGTTGATTTCTATTAGCTCCTGCACCTCCACCGTTGTTACCATCATTCCCCTCGTCGTCATCATCGGAGTCGGAGTCATCAATGTCATCTGGTTGTGGTTCAGGCCTTGGTGGAGATCCATTTCGCAGGGGAGAAGGAACTCGATTAATTTGTTGGTAAAGTCCCCCTCTACCCCTCACAACGCTTCGAAGATTTGTACGACAAATACGGCAGAAGTTATCGCTTGCTGAAATTAAAACCCCGTTTTATTAAAATTTTTTCTCCTCATCAATCTTTTCCTTCAAAACTTAAACTTACGTCTGGTGTAATGAGTGCAGTTGGGACAACTGTTCTCGTCGACTGGGAGCACTTTTCCACAAAGCGTTGTATTGGGACACCTCACTACAAATCAAAACATTCCACCATAAATTCCCAGCCACCAACACTTTCCGATAACCTCCTCATTTACTTCTTCATATCTTACCCAACCGTCGAGGCCCCACAGCTCTGATATTAGTAGCACAATAAGGACAATACGAGTCGAACACACAGCGACTTCTGTCACCAGCGATTGTCTCATCAAGCGCTCCAGGTTGACGCATATACTGAACTCGTCCCCACCGCGTTCGCCCCCTCCCCCTCCTCATCCTCCGGTCTAAAGGCGCCATATCTTTCCTCCTGTCACACCCACTCAACATCAGCTATTGCATTCCAGATTGAAACAAGCCCACGTCACAATATAACCTTACCTTTATAATACTCCCTCAGCACTTAATTCACTTTTTCGATACAACTATCGTCAATTCCACTTTTAATCACTTACAAATATATCTTCCTTCCCTCAACAAATAAACAATCCCAGAATGTTAAGCTCTCGACCTCGACCTAATCCACACCTGAATTCAACCACCTTAATGTCCGCACTTTTGTCTTCATTCGCTTCGACACACAACTCCTCCTCAACTAATCAATATGTTTTGAATCCGAGGATATTCAGAAAGTGTTCGAAAGTCTAAATACGACAGTGTCAGTGTGCCATGTGAGTGACAAACAACAATAGTAGGAAGTGAATCTCCGTGCTATGGACCAAAGGTGGGGGACCTCACGTGTTTCGCTCACTCACTCACTCACGAGCTATTAGACCGCTCACTCACTCACTCAT